>VZRR01002889.1:0-31208 GCA_013398015.1 Oreocharis arfaki
GGGGGAGGGGTGGGCTTGGCCCCGCCCGGCGCTCAGCGCCGGGCACCGGGTCCCTGCACCGGGCACAGTCGTATACCCGGGCGGGCATGTGCCCTGCAACCTGCACGTGGTCCCTGGGCTGCGTACCAGGCCACGGCTCCGGGCACCGCGTCCCTACCCCATGTACAGTCCCAGCGCCGGGCACGGAGTCCCTGGGCTGTGCAGGAAGGCCACTGCACCGGGCACCGGGACCCATCACAAAGTACGGTTTCAGCACCGGGCATGTGCCCAGCGAGTTGCACGTGGTTCCTGAGCTGCGCACGAGAGCCCATCACCGGGCACCAGGGCCCCGCGCCGTGTATGGGCAGTGGCACTGCATACTAGGGCACCGGCACTGCGGCCCAGCACCGGGGTCTTTGGACCGTGCAGCAGGTCCCGGCACTGGCTGCCTGGACCACGCACCCTGTCCCAGCACAGGGTGATCACGGGGCTGCGTCTTCCCGGGCCAGCGTGGCACCGGCAGCTCCTCCGAGCCAAGCCCCCGGTGACGTCCCGCCGGCGCCCGGTGACCGCTGGCATCAAGGTCGCCTTTAAATAGCACGCAGTGACGGTGGCCAGGCGCTGCCGAGGGTGGCCGGGGGTCTGCCCGGTGCCCGGCGGCCGGTGAGCTAACGGGCCGGTGCTGGTGCGGCGAGCAGGGGCAGCGTTCCAGTACCTGCTGGTGCAGAAGACGGGGGCACAGAAGAACGTGGGGCTGATCCAGCTGAACCGGCCGCAGGCGCTCAATGCGCTCTGCGAGGGGCTCATGGCGGAGCTGCGGCGGGCGCTGGAGGCCATGGAGAGCGACCCGGAGGTGGGAGCCATCGTCCTCACCGGCAGCCAGAAAGCCTTTGCAGGTAGGATGGGGGCTTCTCCTCACCCCAGAGTTTTGGGGGGGATTGGTGTCCCACTGCA
This sequence comes from Oreocharis arfaki, assembly GCA_013398015.1. NCBI lineage: Eukaryota > Metazoa > Chordata > Aves > Passeriformes > Paramythiidae > Oreocharis > Oreocharis arfaki. The sequence continues at coordinate 934 of VZRR01002889.1, forward strand.
CTTCCCTTTGCAGCTGGCGCGGACATCAAGGAGATGCAGAACAAAACCTTCCAGGAGTGCTACAACAGCGGCTTCCTCGCCGGGTGGGACAAGCTCTCCGTTGTCCGCAAACCCGTCATCGCCGCTGTCAATGGCTACGCCGTGAGTGTCCCCCACATCTCCCTGCACCCCTGCCCCCACCCCAGCACCCCCTGACCCATCGCTGCCTCCCCTGTCCCAGCTGGGAGGCGGGTGTGAGCTGGCCATGATGTGCGACATCATCTACGCTGGGGAGAAGGCACAGTTTGGGCAACCCGAAATCCTGCTGGGAACCATCCCAGGTGAGCAGCAGGCACCTGCCAGGGGCTGCCATCCCAGCTGGGGTGGGGACACCCAGGTATCCCTCTCTGAATCTTTCCCTTGCCTCAATGCCCCAGGCGCTGGCGGGACGCAGAGGCTGACCAGGGCAGTGGGGAAGTCGCTGGCAATGGAGATGGTCCTCACTGGGGACCGGATTTCGGCAAAGGAGGCAAAGGAGGCAGGTAGGGGCATGGGACGGCCCTGGCACCGCAGGGGTCTGGCGGGGAGCCATCCCCCCACTTCCCACCGCCCATCCTAGGTCTGGTCAGCAAGGTCTACCCTGTGGAGAAGCTGCTGGACGCAGCCATTGCCTGCGCTGAGAAGATCGCCAGCAACTCCAAGCTGGTGGCCGCCATGGCAAAGGAGTCAGTCAATGCTGGTAGGGGCTGGGGGCCAACTGGGAACCCCCTGGGGGGGCTGTGAGGCCAGACAGAGGGGTCTCCCCAACTTCTCCCTTGCTTTCAGCCTTCGAAACGACGCTGACAGAGGGGAACAGGACAGAGAAGCGCCTCTTCTATGCCACCTTTGCCACCGTGAGTAGGGGGATCAGCCCCATGGCATGAGGGATAACAGGGCCGCTGCAGCCCCCCAAACCTCACCTCTCTGCTTGTCCCAGAGCGACCGCAAGGAGGGGATGACAGCGTTCGTGGAGAAGCGCAAGGCCAACTTCACCGACAGCTGAGCCCGGGAGGTGCAGGTCCCTGGGGTGGTGCAGGTCCCTGGGGTGGTGCAGGTCCCCACGGCCACCTGCAGCCCGTCCACCCCCTGCCTTACCCCGCAGAGGGGACCGGGACCCATCGGCGAGCGATACTCACTCGGGGTGACAGCCAGCAGTGGGGACCACCTCTGCCTTCGCTATTAAAGGGTTTTCTAGGTGCTGCTGGGAGATGGGGCATCCTTGCTGCGAGGTCCCGCCTTAGCTGGGAAATGTTGGGCTGCACTGAGACCCCCTATGCTCCGTCACGCCGCTCTCCGATGCTGGGCTGGGCGAGAGCAGCCTCGTGGAGCATAGGTCCGTGTGTCCCCCGGGAAGGGGACAGCCTGTGGCACCGATGCGCTGAGTTTGCCTGGCCTCAGCCTCACCTGGGCTGAACTGAGGCTGCGGTGATGGGCAGAGTCTCCTGTCCCAGGGCATCATCCTCACCCTGCCTGGTGTCTTGGGGTAATCCTCAGGGGGTTCCTGCAGGCTTGGAGGCCCTGCACTTAGCAGCAGGTTTCTGGCAGCAATGAGGGCCCGTCAGGATGTGGAGAGGGGAGTGGGTTTATTGGTGAGGCTCAAGGCTGGGTAGGGAGGGGCAAATTCCTCCAGGAAGCCCCAGGGGTGGCTCCCACCCCTCATTTTGCAGCCCGGGCACATCTCCACTCAGCTGTGGTAGATGTGGTCACGGTCCTCCTCCGGGCCGTTCTGCACCTCCAGGGATAGCATCCGGGGTGGCCTGTAGGTGTCAGCCCCCCTGGCATCATGATGGGGGTGGTAGAGGTGGTCACGATCCTCCTCGGGGCCATTCTGCACCTCCAGGGACAGCATCCAGAATGGCACACGGGCATTGGCCTCCCTGGCATCATCTTGGCGGGGGTGGAAGTGGTCACGATCCTCGTCTGGTCCTGCTTGGACTTGGGGTGGGCCCCTCTGAGCCCAGGAACTCCTGGAGAAGACCTTTATACCTGGTTCACCCTCCTCCGGCGCCTCAATGGCTCCTACACCCAGGATGCTGGAAGAGGAGAGCAAAATTAGCGAGGAAAGGTTGCCAAATACCACCCTGCCCCAGGGGAATCCCACCCCACCAGAGTGCAGGGACCCTGGGGAGATTCCCCACACCCCAGGAAGCAGCAGTTGGAATCTCAGGGAGCAAAGGGGCTAATTTAACTATTTGTTCCACAAAAGGAATAGAGAAACCAGCTGGAGTTTGATGCTCAGGGATTGTGGATAATTTGAGAGGAGGGGAGAGGTGATGGAGCTGGGAGCCCCTTAATTTTGGGGGGCACAAAGCAACAAGGGGCATTTATTCCCCCCTAAAACGCTTCCCATTTTGGGGTGTTGTGTTCCTGGTTTTTATAAGCCAGATACATTTTCCAGCTTACATTTCCTCAGCCAAACCCTGCTTCATGGCCAGGTCCTTCCACCTGGAGCTGCTCAGAGCCTGTGGGGAGAAAAGGAGGTGCCAAGGGGTGGCACTGGTCACACGTGAGTCCCCTCATCAGAGGGGGCAGCAGGAGGGCAGGTTGAGGGGGGGCTCACCTGGGTGCTGCTGGGTGCCAGCAGGAGGAGGGCAGTGCCCAGCAGGACGGTGACGCTGCAGAGCCCCACGGCCCTCGGGCTGGAGAAGAGATGGCAGAGACATGGTGGCATGAGCCATTCATGTGCCCACAGCTCATCCCTGACCCCCAGCACCCCCGCGCCCACCCCTCGTGCCCACCGGGGCTGGCAGGGACCTACCTGTCCATGGCTGCCTCTCGCCACACCTGCCCCGCACTTTGCCCGGCCCCGGGGCGGCCTGGCCCACGCGGCCCTGGTGGCACTGGGTGGATCCAGGTCCCGGTGCCACCCATCCCACGCATCCCTCCTGGCCCTGGGTGGATGCAGGTCCTGCTGCTCAGGGTGATGGCACACCCCTGTGCACCCACGGGCTCCCCAGGGCAGGCAGGTCGGTGTCCTGCTGACGCACAGTCTCGGGAAAGGGGATCCTGAGATCGCTCCCCAAAAGCTCCAGCAGCGTCTGTGAGGGTGGGGAGTCCCGGGTGTCGCAGAAAAGGTGGAGCTGCTCCTTCTTGCCTGGGCAGGGGCTGCACTCTGCCTCCTCTGCTCTCTCATTCCAGCTGTGGGGTCAGGCACACTCCTGGCTCAGCTGTGACCCTTCCCTTTGTTCTCCTCCACGCTTGGCATCGTGGGATCCACCTCCGTCACACGGATGCCTTCACCTCTCTGCAATAGGAGTGACACGGTGATGTGTGGACTCGCAGTACCCCCACTGTCTCCCTAACCATTGTTTTTCCCCTGGAGATAAGATCTGGAGGCCTGTGTGAACCCAAAGCCTCTCCCTGTGGTGTGTCATAGGTTACCCTGTTTCTGTGTGTGGGTTATGTCAGAGTGTGCTAAGAAAAAGGGCAAAATCAAGTTTTGGCTTCAAATAAGGATTTCTGACAGCCACTGGCCAGCTGGGAAATACTTTGTTGCCCATAGAGTCTGGGAAAAGCCGGTGGCCCAGAGGAGAGCCAGTCACAAGCCCTGAGGCTGTAACTGTAACTTCAGTTTGTTTCCCAGTTGCAAGGGCAGGCACTCGGGGACTCTGGACTCTGGGAGAGAGGAATTCCCAGGTCAAAACTTGTGGACCTGAACACGTAAGGGAGAGCAGACCAGGCTGCTGCCTGACCTTTGTACCATCACATGCCAAAGCCTGCAGGCATCTCCAGCACCGTGGGGCCTGCTTCCCATTCCCAGATATCCCAGTGTGGGGAAAAAGCCTCATTAGGGGCTTTAGTGTTAGGAAGGGATTTTTGGTCCCTGCTGAGAGATGACCCTGGGCAGATGTGGGATCCTGGCCTGCTGGAGACAGCGCTCTCCAGAGCCCACGGAGCAGGGATTAGGGCTGGACAAGCTGGCTGAGTTTTAAACAGAGCGAAGCTTTTTAAAACTCACTGGGAAATCGCCTACATCTCCGTAAACATCATTCCCTGCTCCCATTTGCAAGGATTTTTCAAAGCCCCTTTGATCCTCTATTCCTCACAGAGAGGGGGAAGGGAAAAACTACAATTATAGATCCTAAGCTGCTGGGATAAACATTGTTCCAGAAACCTCTTTTTTCCCCTTGTGCACAATTTTTGAGTGTCAGGGTTCACCAGGACCCCAAGACCAGTGGCTGTGTTTCCAGTTTTCCCCAGGAGGAGGAGATTACAAAGGAAGGGAAAGGCAACAGGGAAAACAACCTCCATCCCAACCTGATTTTGGCAGCATTTGCAGCAAAGAGAGGGAGGTTCATTCTGCACATCTGACTGCCTGGGCTTCAAAACAGCACTTAAACTCTCTGCAAAGCAATTTTGTAAAAATTCCTTTTATTCATTCCCCTGGTTGGAAGTCGCTTTATTTTAACCCCCTGTGGAAATGCTCCTCCTGGCCCAGACAAACCTTTCAGAGCAGGTGCCGGGGTGCAGAGGGGACTTCAGCAAGATGGAGAAAGCCAGAACTGAGGACCAATGGGGTGTTTTCCCCCCATTTTCTTTTCTCAGTGATTCCAGCTTCCATACAGTCATGTCGTCATCTTGTAACTTCTTGAATCTATTTTTTCCCCCCAAGAGGCAGAAAATAAAACACCCAATCCCATGGAGTCTCAGCTGCAGGACAGTCTCCTTAACACTTCGCCACACATTCTGGGTTCCCCTTCCTAAAATCCTGAGGATTCTTAACTCAGTCAGGTGGTGCCAGTTCTGTTTGGCATCACGAACCTGTGCCCAAATGCTGGCAGAACTTTAATTGGTTTGGGTGGTTTATTCCATGGAGTGGGAACTGGAAATATCCCCGGTGGCACTGGCTCCACGCTTGCTCATCTTGCACAAATGTGCTGCACTGACCTTCAGACTTTCTTCCTTGGTCCTTTAAATCCTCGCGTGGCACCTTGTCCAAAGCAAATTGTGGATGGGATCCTGGAAAGGGAGACAGGCTTTAATCCATGTTAACAGCCTACCCCTCAAAGGCTCACTGGGATGCTTTATGCTCTGTGTGGCACTTTAATATCCCAGAGTTTAGGCTTCCAGAGGGAAGAGCAAGGTATGGGAGGAACAGAACCTATAAATCACCAAATAATTTTAAAAATCAGTGAAATACTGGTTGGATTTCCTGTGTATTCTGCACATTCCCATTCTGGAGGCCTCTCCCCTCTTTACAACCAGGTGTACGTGTTACCAAACGTACTACCTGGGCACTTGCAGTGGTTGGTTACGAGGAGCAGGAGAGCAGGAGCAGCATCCTGCAACGCCTTGGGAAGAGATCAGGTGGGCAGACAAACGCAGCTTCCACAGCATACCCACCACGTTCTGCCCTTCCTTACGCTTTGCTCTTTCAAAAATGGCTTTGGAAGCACACACGGGATTCCTGTCTGCTTTACCTTCAGCACAGGAACGCCCCGAGCGATGCTGCACGGGGCACCGCACAGGGCAGGTTAAGATGGAGCAGTCCTGGCCCCAGCCCCTTGCACAGACCTGGATTTGTAGAGCCGTTTCTCGGGCAGCGAGGGGCCGGGGCTGGCTGCGGGCTGAGAGATCTCCATGTTCTCCTCGGGCCCCGTTTCCACGGGATTGCCTTGGAATCGCTCTGCCGTCTCCACGCTCACATCCATGGGCACGCTGGCGCCCTGCTCTGCGGGAGAGCTCGTGTGCTTGGAGCCACTGCAGAGACAAAATTTTACATCCTGGCTCAGCAGCTGCTACGTGAGCCCAGAGCCAAGGAAATCAAAGGTACTTCATCAGGAAGCAAGTCCATCTGGGATGGATTCCTTCCCAATATCCCACCTAACTCTGCCCTCTGGCAGTGGGAAGCCCTTCCCCCTTGTCCTGACACTCCATCCCTCATAAAGAGTCCCTCTCTATCTTTCTTGCTGGCCCCTTCAGGCCACAGCTGGGTCACCCCAGAGCTTCTCTTCTCCAGGCTGAGCAATCCCAATTCCCTCACGCTTTCCTTGCGGGACAGGAGGAAAGTTCTGCAGTTACCTTTTCACCTTCTTGGGCCTGTCGAACCGAAAGTCAGCAGGATAAAGGTGCACGGTCACCAAGTGATCCTTCCTGTCCTTGCTGCTCTTGAACTTCTCCGTGCAGCCTTCCACCAGACACTGGTACTGAAAGGCAGGGAAGAGAAAGAAAAAAAGACATCACTGGAGAAAACAAGTGCACACCAACCACGAGGCGAGGGCTGGGCATGGCAGCTCACCATATTTTGCTTCTCGGCCATTATCTGGAAGAGGGAGTCGTGCCACTCCAAGATGTGGATATCCAAGAGATTTCCTGAGGGAAAGGAGCGCTTGCAGAAGGAGCAGACGTTCCTGTGCAGGGTGTTGTAGTGGTGCTCATAGCTCTCCAGCGTGTCAAACACCTGGCTGCACCCGGAGATGTGGCAGCTGAACTCAGACACCCTGTGAGGAAATCAGGACATCCACGCCTTAAGCTGAATTAGGGCCTTAATTTCAGCTGCAGATGTCTCCACTAGATGACTTTATCACAGAATTCCCAAGATGGTTTGGGTTGGATGGGACCACAAAACTCAGCTGATCCCAACCCCTTGCCATGGGCAGGGACACCTTCCACTACACCCACACCTGCAGCCGCAATACTTGTGGCATTTTTTGTGGCTAATACTTAAAATTAAATGCCAGGTGCAACAGAATGGAGATCATGATGGTGCTGGCAGTTGGAAACTTATCAGCCATTATGGCTTCGGGGTCATCTAGATCATCCTCCTGTTAAATGGTGCTTCGCTGAAGAATAAACAAGCAGCGAGGTAATAAATCAGCTGTTTGACCTAAAAGCTGCAGTTGTGGATGACAACGCTGTGCCAATGCTTTTTTAAGAGGCATCCATAGGTGAACCTCACACGACACTCCAAAGTACTTCCTGGATTTTAAACACAAGACCAATATTCTCCCCCAGGCGTAGCCTTCCCGGTTGGAGCTGCAGCAGCCCAGAGAAGCTGTGGCTGCCTCGGGGTCCCTGGCAGTGTCCAAGGCCAGGTGGGACGGGGCTTAGAGCAGCCTGGTCTAGCAGATGTCCCTGGCCCATGGCAGGGGGGTGGAATGAGATGATATTTAAGGACCCTTCCAACCCAAACCATTCCTCGGTTCCATGACAGACGGACTCAAGAGCTCGCCCGCAGCTGTGGCGACGAGACTGCCTCACTTACTTGGGTCTCTCGGCCACCTCCTCGAGGCTGGTGAGGACGCCCTGCAGGTAGAGGTGCCTGTGCACGTCCCCATCCTAGAGAGGAGCAGAGAGCGGCTGTGGGCGGGCGGGCAGGGCCGCAAAACACAGCGCAAACCCTTCTGCTCCGGGGGAAGCCGCGCTGGGAGCGGCCCCCACACAGCCCCGCGGGGCCGCCTCACCTCGAAGAGCGGGTGTTGGGGGCCGAGGCGGAGGCGGCGGGGGGCGAAGGTGAAGGGCGGCGTGGGCTGAGGGCGGTGCTGGGATGGGGGATCCTGAGGGGGATCCTGAGGGAGCCCCTCACGGAGGAGGAGGTGAAGCCGCGGCGGCAGCGGCAGCATCGCGCCGTGGCGGGGCGGGGGCACTGCGCATGCGCGGGGCGCGCCTCCCGGTACCGCTTTACGGACTGCGCGGGCGCAGGCGCGCCGCCCGGAGCCGTTCTGGCGGTGCGCATGCGCAGCGCCCGCTGGCAGGGTACCGTTAGGGAGACTGCGCGTGCGCAGGACGCGCTTCCCGGCGCCGGCCGCGGCACTTCCGGACGGGCAGGTAGGGATGGGATAGGATGGGATGGAACGGAATGGAATGGAACGGAACGGAATGGATAGAGTAGGGTAGGGTAGGGTAGGGTGTGGAGCGGGGCGGGACAAAGCGGGACGGGATGTGCTGGGATATGGGATGTGTAGCGGGACGGAACGGGATGTGGTGAAGCGAGACGGGACGGAATAAAGCGGGACAGGACGGGATAGTGTGGAGAGGGACGGGACGCGGCCGAGGTGCTGCCCGGCCCCGCGGGTCGCTCCGGGCGAGCCGCAGGGGGTGCGGAGGGAGCCGTAGCCGGTGCCGAGGGCCGTGCCCGGGCCCGTCGGGCCCTCCCGGGGATGGGGATCCCCCCCGCTCACGGGCCGGGCTGTTCGCCTGGGCCCGCCCGGCTTTCCCGGGGCTCTGGCTGTGCCCCCGGCAGGACCCTCCTCGTGTCCGGCTGAGCCAGCCCAGCTCCCGCAGCTTCTCCTCATTCCCCACACCCCTGACCTCCAGGCACTTCAGCAGCCCGCGGGAAATCCCAGTAGGATCAGGGCCCCAAGCGGTGGGGGAACCTGGGCCTTTGAAGATATTTAAGCTTGGACTGGACCAAGCCACGCAGAGCCTGTCCTAATATCAGTCAGTTTTGGGTGGAGAGCTGGACCAAGGCTTGCAGAGATCCGTTCCAGCCTAAGTGATTCCATGATTTTGGCAAAACAAAAGTGTGTCCGTGTGCTTGATACGTGGATCTGGATTGTATCTGCTTGATACAATCTGTGCGGGGAGTCACATTAATCTCCTTGTTTATTTCCATGATTCCTGACTCGGGGTCTTACTTCTGATTTACAGAATCACGGAATATTCTGAGTTGGAAGGGACCCACGAGGATCATCGAGTCCAGCTCTTAAATGAATGGCCCATTCCGGGATTGACCCCACAACCTGGGTGTTTTTTGCACCAGGCTCTGGCCAGCTGAGTTCATCTCAGGGTTCTTTGTCAGAATTAAAGTTATCCTTGAAACACTCTGCAGGATTTGAGTGAAGTTAGTAACGTGAGCAGTGGAATAGGAAGACCCCTAAACTTGGGAAAAACTGCTTTTGAGTGATTTCGGAAGCAGCAGCAGCCGGGTCAGCCTGTCAGGACACAAACCAGTGCTTCCCGCATTCCTTCTGAGATGGAGCACTCTCCCTAACGGGGGTGCTGTCCCTCGGAGCAGCGGGATAGCCCCTCGTTGCCACGCCCCCAGGGCGGGCAGCCCGAGCCGGGAGCATGAGCGAGTTCCGCATCCACCACGACGTGAACGAGCTGCTGAGCCTGCTGCGGGTGCACGGCGGGGAGGGCGCCGAGGTCTACATCGAGCTGCTGCAGAGGAACCGCACGCCCTACGTCACCACCAACGTCTCTGCACACAGCGCCAAGGTGCTTCCCTGCCTCGTCCTGCGGGCGTCCCTCGGTGGAAGAGAAGGAAAAAGAGGGGCTGGTCGGGTCTGGAATCGTGGTGCTGGGTGGGGAGTGGGAAGTCCGGGAGGGAAAAGGTGGAATCCTGGAGTGTTGGTGGGAGAAGAGGACTGTTAGGAGTGGGGTGGGGGCAGCCTCAAAGCAGGAGGTTGTTTTGTGGGATATTGGGAAGGAATTGTTCCCTGGGAGGGTGGGCAGGCCCTGGCACAGGGTGCCCAGAGCAGCTGGGGCTGCCCCTGGATCCCTGGCAGTGCCCAAGGCCAGGCTGGACACTGGGGCTTGGAGCAGCCTGGGATAGTGGGAGGTGTCCGTGCCCATGGCAGGGGGTGGAGCAAGATCACCTTGAAGGTCCCTTCCCACCCGAACTATTCTATGAATCCGTGATAAAATGAAAATTGTATAAAATGCAGTTACATGAGTAGCACCTGACTTTTTTCTACTGAATATCACTCGAATATTATTGATTAAAGCCTGGCACTTGTGACCATACTTTTATGGCCATAATACTGTTTTTTGTTTTCATTTTTAAAAGCAATCCACCAGTCAAGCTCTAAGTGCTAGGAAGTTTCTAACTCTGTCTGAAACTTTGCATCTTTGTAGCCTGAGCTGCTTGTTTTCTCTAATTCCATTTAATTTTGATTGTAACTCCATTTAATGTTAATGTGGTGTTTTACAGGTGAAAATAGCAGAGTTTTCTCGAACTCCTGAAGATTTTTTGAAGAAGTACGATGAGCTGAAGTCTAAAAACACCAGACATCTGGATTCTTTAGTTTATCTGCTTTCCAAACTCACCGAGGACAAAGAGGTTGGTTCCTCTTTTAAAGCTGGATGTTGAAGAGTAGCAACAATGCAATGACTTCAAGCACAGCTGGTGGCAAACTTCAGTGAAATCTGTAGAATAATCAACAAATAACCAGTTCTAGCTTTTACTTAGTTATTAAAGCCCCACCGAGAGTTGTGCTCCTCTTGATGTAATTCACTAAGACACGGAAAACTGGGACAGAGAGATCTGTGGTTAGATTCAGCACAGCCAGGGTATGGTCATGTGTTTTTTGCTTTAGATCGTGCTGCCCAGCATTCACAAAATCTCTTCTTTCTTTGTCCATGTACAGACACTCCACTACCTGCAACAAAATGCCAAAGAAAGGGCAGAACTTGCAGCAAATGCAGCCACCAGCAGCAGCACAAATTTTTCCATCCCCTCATCCACTTCCAAGATGTCTCTGCAGGAGCTGGAGGAGCTGCGCAAGCAGCTGGGCAGTGTCACAGCCAACTCCAATGCACAGCAGGTACAAAGCCCTTCCCAGGCTCTGGGCACAGGCTCTAACCTCTTTGTTAGTCAGATTATATTAAATCTTGGTGCTGTTCTTAGTAAAAGTGCCCTTTTTCTACTTCAGTCAGTTAAGGTTAAATTTTTTGAGGTGATTCTAAGGTTAAATTCACAGTTAAATTCTCCCCTGTGAGGCCCGGGCACAGGGTGCCCAGAGCAGCTGTGGCTGCCCCTGGATCCCTGGCAGTGTCCAAGGCCAGGTTGGACATTGGGGCTTGGAGCAGCCTGGGACAGTGGGAGGTGTCCCTGCCGTGGCAGGGGTGGAATGAGATGATCTCAAAGATCCCTTCCAACCCAAACCATTCTGTGATTGTAAGGCTGAGTCAAGTTTAGGCCTTGACAGCTCTGACTGGTAGGGGCTAATAGCATTTCCTTTTCCCCTTTCAGCTTTAAGCTGTGCTGACATTTCCTTGTGTGCCTGTGGCAGTGCTTGCCCGGGAGCTCAGCAGCCTAGTGGTGTATCTCCATCATTCCTGGGAGCTGTGCTCCTGGATAATGGGCTTCAGTCCCTCACCTCATCCTTCCCCAAGTGGACACAGCCATTCCCCCTCCTCAGCTATTTCAGCTCCTGAAATACGTCCTGCAGAGCAATCCCAAAGGCAGAAGGGAGAGGAAAACCAGCTGGAGACACAGGCTTAGAAAACAGTTAAGCCTTTCATTAGCAGCAGTAGGTTGTGGAGTCGGAGTGCAAAAGGGCAATTTATTACTTAAACCCCAAATCCTGTTTCCTGTAAGTATTTGTATTAAAAAAAACTGTACTGTGGTGGCTTGGCCTGGCAAGCAGGATGGGGAGGGGAAAAATGTGGTGAAAAACTCACAGAGGGGCGGCAGAGGGCGGAGAGTTCTTCGGACAGAGGGGAAAGAGGAAAAGATGCTCAGGGGTCCATAGTGCCTTCTGATGTCTGGTCAGCAAAACCTAACAGGGGACAAGCCTCAGATCACTTGAGGCCTTTGATGGCAAGAGGGATGGACCTTCCATGTCCCATGCTTTGGGACACCTCACAGGTCTCTGGGCTTGAGGGGCCCTACGTGAGTGTGATGATGGAGAACTCAAATCCTGAACAAAGGGTCCAACCCCCGAGCCCTGTCAGCAGTGGTGAGACCAGCCTTGTCCCACATACACTGAAATACTGCACAGACACTGGGCCTGACTCATCCAGATCCTTCACAGAGGATCTGAGTCAAGTGAGTGATTTAGATCATGAAGGGAAGATGAATTTCCAGTGAGATAACTGATCTTCTTACCAGGGTTTATGTGTGAACTTGCTGAAAGAGGAAAGACCGGGAAGTGCCGCTCTCCGGGATGTGCAGTTCGCAGCCAGAGGGATTGAAGTGGCATCACAAGCCAAGATTTGTGCTTCCCTGCTGCTCCATTTGTGCTTTCTACAGACCAAAAGAGCTGAAACTGTGTTAAAAGGCCTGGATGGGCTGGAGCTCAGGGCTGTTGAGTCAGTAAGGGCTGCGACAGGAGGGCATTCCTGGGAAGTGTTAGCTCTGCTCAGCCTCTGACACAGATCTTCTGTCTGTGAGGATCACAAGTGGAGTTGGAGGCGCTCATGGGCCTCAGGGACCAGCCCTTCCTCTCCCTCGATGGATGTTGGCACTGCCATTGCTCAAGATGTCAGGTTCATCAGTGTGGCAGTGGCAAACTGCCAGCCTGTGCCAGGGGTGTTCAGGTGCCACCTGAGGGCCATGTTTTCAGCCCTTGGGAGTTTTCTCCAGGCTGTTGCTGAAGTCTGTAGTGACAGTGACCCGAACTTGGAGTTGCAGAGAGAAGGTGATTCATGCCCCTGAGACACGTGCTTTGTCACCCGTGCCACGAGGGCTGTGCCATCTGCCCTGGGATTGCTTGGCACTGTCAGAGAGATCATTCAGTGATTGGAGTTACTGCTTGGACCAGCCGTGGTCTGGGATTCATTGAGGTGGGGAGAGTTAGGTGTTCCCTTTCAGGTGGATGTGTCCTTTATAGCCAAAATGTTGGCTTTTTTGACCTCTGCCAGTTAACAAAGTCACACTAGAGCTGGCTGAACTGCAACAGAAGTGCCCTGCCTCTTGTCATAGAATAAAATCAGAGAGTCGTCAAGTCCAGCCTTGGATTGAATATCACCATGCCCACCAAACCATGTCCCTAGCTGCCATTTCTGCTCGTGTTCTGAACATTTCCAGAGGTGGTGGCACCAGTATTTCCCTGGGGGGCTTGTTCCAGTGCTTAACCACTCCCTCAGTGAAGAAATTTTTCCTCCCTGTCATTTGGGAAGACCTGCTGGTGGCTGCCCTTCTCCCAAGCAGAACATGTTCATACAGCCAGCTGAGGTTTGCAGTTTCGTGTGGGGTTTAGCCATCCCTTGAATTGCTGGCAGCTTGCTTGATGCTTCCTATTTCTCCATCTGAAAGTCCCAGTTCTGTTAGGGGAGCAGAGGAAATCGAGGTCCTTTTAGCAGATCACCCACTCATGATGTAAATAAGAAAGTAAAATGAGCCTGTGCATATCCCTTTTCACACACACACATCTGTGGAGTTTCAGAAATGGCCTTCATCAGCCCTGTGTTTGTGCACTTGGGGCTCCAAATGTTCCTGTAGGTTGTGCATCTCACAAGCCTCCCCAGCTGATGATTGATCTTGCACTCCATTTATTTTAGTGTCAGAGCTGGGGGTGGAAAGTCTTTCAGTCTTCAAGAGCTCACTTCCTTCGCCGACTCCCACTCAGAGCAAAAAACTCCATGGTTTTCCAGCTCTCTGTGGGTGGATTTGTCTGGGTTGCATTTGGCACTGAGTTCAGAGGTGTTCAGTGCCCCTGGAATAGGATGTTTGTGCTTCTGGAAGGAGTTTGCTGCTTTCGTGTGGTGCCCTCTCCAAACCAGCAGCCACTGCCTGGTGGCTGTGCATGCCCCCATTCTGCTCCCCTGGGTGTGCCCCAGCACCCAGGCCAGTGTGGAGGGATGCAGATAGGTATTATTTGATGTACCCCCACGTAAAAAGGCCAAATGTGTTTGCCAAATGTGCCCCACTGCATTTTTGGCAGCAGTGGGGCAAATAGACTAGGTGGTACTGGGAAATTAAACCCCACGCCATGCTACTGATATACCAGCTCTTCTGCTTTCTGTCCTCAAGTCCATCAATGGGTTTGCAGTCAATTTCTCCTTGAAATTAAACATTTCTTGGACTTACGAAAGTCTCCTGGTTTTTTCCCTTTCTTTCCCTCTCTCTCTTTTTCCAACAGCCTCTTGAGCTTACACGAAAAATCCTCCGGGATAAGCAGAACAAGAAGAATTCTGGTCAGCCCATTCCAGTATTCCCATCCTGGGTGTATGAGAGACCTGCACTTATTGGGGATTTCTTAATTGGCACCAGTCTAAGCACTGACACGACAGTACCCATAGGTATGTGAAACACAGGGGAAATTGCATTCGTTGGTAGTGTTTTGTTCTCGTTCAGAAATGCTGTTCAGATGCTCCTGCTCAGCAAAGCTTGGCTCTTGGCACTTTTTGTGGCTGTATTTGAGCTGTTTTCTGGGTGTTTGAATAGTTTGGTGGCGAGGAGGTTGGGGAAGTTGCTGGTGCTGGAAATAGCTGGGCCCTTTTAGGTGGAAGGATCAGCAGCAGGAGCTGTGGCTGATGTTCTCTTGGCCACGGGTGTTGGATGTCTGGTCCTGTCTGCTGGATGTGGCTGCAAATGAGCAGAGGGTTCTGTTCTCCGGGACAGCAAGGTGCAGGACTGAAAGGGGTGGATGATGGCACCTTGTGGCCTTTTTTTGTCTCCTCTTTGGAAACAGGCACTTTGCCATTAGCCTCCCAGGAGTCCGTGATCGTGGAGGACTTGCTGTACGTTCTGATCGGTGTGGATGGAAGGTACATCACGGCACAGGCCCTCGTGGGCAGGCAGAACAGAGCCTTTTCACTCGATCCAAACCTGGACCTGTCCATCAAGGAGCTGGTGACCCGGATTCTTCCTGTGGCAGCAAGTTACTCTGCTGTCACCAGGTACTGAGCTGGCTTTGGTCAGGGCAGGAGGCTCTCCTGTGAGAAGAGAGAATCTGCCGTTGTGCAGGTGTTAACTTGGGTGCTTAATTTAAACTGGAGTGGTATAAAATGAGTGACAATTTATTTGGGTCAGTGTGAGCTACATTTCCTTTGCTGGGTTTTTCCTCTGTGCTGCCAGTTCACTTTTTCATCCACACACCTTTGTTTTTTCCAGTCTTGGCCTTGGTAACTTCAGGTAAAATGCAGTTAGGGTGTATCTGCCTGTTCTGCCTTCTCTTCCCACTGTGCTGTGAATTTCCCCATGTTTCCTGCTTTTTGCTCCCCTCTGGGCATCCAGGACTGAGAGAACTTTTGTGTGTTGGCTCTCACTTTCTACACAGTGGTTTTGCAAATGATTCTAGTTCCTTTGCAGTCAGAGAGGAAACATCTTCCCGCAGCTTTCCCTACCAGGAAATGTGGGATGGGAAACTGGGAGAGGGACTGGTGTGCCTGCAGAGTGTCCTGAAGGCAGAAATTCCTGAAAACTACACAAGTTGCCTTGCCTGAAAGTTTCCATTTTGCTTTTTACAGGTTTATAGAGGAGAAGTCTTCCTTCGAGTACGGACAAGTAAATCACGCTCTGGCTGCTGCCATGCGGACTCTAATCAAGGAATACATGATATTAATTACCCAGCTGGAGCATCTTCAGAGGCAGGGGCTTCTGTCCCTGCAGAAACTGTGGTTCTACATCCAGCCCACAATGAGGACCCTGGAGATTCTGGCTTCCCTGGGTAAGTTTCCAAAATACAGTCGTTACGCTTTGACAACTTGTGAGAACTGTGCAGGGTAGCCAGACAGGCAGGGCGTGTCTCATTTTGATTTCCTGCTTTACTGAAGAGGAAGGCCCAGGGGAATTGTGCTTGTGAGGGCACTGCACTTCTGGAGAAGAGCACTCAGGCTCTAGGGCTGGATGTGCCTCTGGAGCTGTCAGGAGGCACGTCTGTGCCCTTTGTCTTCACAGCCCTTGCCCTTCCCATCAGTTGTGTCCACCACTGCTGCCTCTCCTCAGCTCCTTCCCAAACTCCTCTCCAGCTCTGTGTGGATGTACAACCAGAAGGGATCCCTGGAAGTTCCTAGTCCAGCCCCTTGCTTACAGCTACAGCAGATTGCCCAGGGGGCCACGTCCGGTCTGGGGAACATTTGGGGTTTTGTTTGAGGGCTTTTCAGGATGTGTGTTACATTGGTATTTTTAAATTCCAGCTACTTCTGTGGATAAGGGTGAGTGCATGGGAGGATCAACCCTGAGCTTGCTCCATGACAAGACTTTCAATTACACGGGGGACAGCCAGGCCCAGGAGCTGTGCCTGTATTTAACCAAGGCAGCCAGCGTGCCTTACTTTGAAATCCTGGAGAAGTGGATATATAGAGGCATCATTAATGATCCATACAGGTAAAGAACAGTTAAACTCCGAAAATGAATTGCAAAGCTTCAGAGGTACTGATCTGCTCTGTCGAGTCTGCATTGCCTGGGGGCCTGAAACAGCCCTCCCAGAAGTGTTTTGGCTTCTTTTGTAGAGTCATGTGAAGCGTTCTGCTGTGTTTGATAGTTCGTGCAGCGTTTC
Organism: Oreocharis arfaki; assembly: GCA_013398015.1. Lineage (NCBI taxonomy): Eukaryota > Metazoa > Chordata > Aves > Passeriformes > Paramythiidae > Oreocharis > Oreocharis arfaki. Next base: position 17,061 of record VZRR01002889.1, read on the forward strand.
TGTTTCCCACATTTTCAGCATCCTAAGGTGGGGACAAACCTGAAGACAAAATATCTGAAATTAATGCCTTTGTGCTGCTGAGAAGGGGGACAAAGGCCTGTTTCCTCCCCCCTGCACTGACAAACAGATAATGTTTAGCCTTGGTTTATGAGCGCTGCAGAACTCTGTTCCTCACTGCAGATCATCAGAGACACTGCATAGTGCTTTTCCTCTTGCTTCACATACAGACTAATTTCAATTCTTGCTTGGATGTGTCCTCATGAGACCTTATTTCTGATAGGTCACATTACCAGTTTGCAGGTCAGAACCAGTAATGCTCGTTGTACCACTGCCTGCCCCTAAACATCTGCTTTAACCGTTCAGTGAGTTCATGGTGGAGGAGCATGAGCTGCAGAAGGAGAAGATTCAGGAGGACTATAATGACAAGTACTGGGATCAGAGGTACACCGTTGTTCAGCAGCAGATTCCCTCCTTCCTGCAGAAAATGGCTGACAAAATCCTCAGCACGGGTAGGTGCTTCTGCTGTGAGAAGAACCTTGAGACAAGCGTTGCCATCCCCTGTGTAAAGAGAAAGGAAGTGTCGCTGTGCCTTGCCACTTTATGGGGTTGTCCAGCTGAATTGGGAGCAACAGAAGATGTAAAAAACACCCCAAATCCCATAAACCAATTAACACCTGAGAAGGAGCAGCAAGGGGAGCTGTCTGTCTCACTGCTGTTTTGTGGGTAGGTTTTCTAGCTGGATGGAGCAGGGTAGCTGAGGTTTGACCATCTGAGTGTTAATTTGTGGGGGGGTTAAATGAATCATTCAGCCTCTTACCCTTGTACAAAATGGTCCAAAAGTGACTTGTGGAGCAGAGCAGCAGATCTGCAGTGCTTCAGGCCGCCTGCAGAGATGTTTTGTCACCACTGGGAAACAAAACCATTCCTAAATCTCCTTGAATGTGATACCAGGTGCCTAATTTAAAATTCTGTATCGTCTTCTGAAAGGTGCCTCAATCCTTTCCAGCTTTCAGCACAGCATAGCATAAACATTTCTCAGCATATCTTCCTCTTGATGGGAGTGCTGTGGAAGTTTCCCTGTTGGCTGTACAGCAGGTATGAATATGGATCATTCGTTTTTTATTTTCAGGGAAATACTTAAATGTTGTGCGGGAATGTGGGCGAGATGTCACCTGCCCTGTGGCCAAAGAGGTCATCTACACTTTAAAAGAGAGAGCCTATGTGGAACAAATAGAAAAAGCATATAACTATGCCAGCAAAGTTCTTCTGGACTTCCTGATGGAGGAGAAAGAGCTGGTGGCTCACCTAAGGTTTGATTTATTTCACTAAATGCATGATAAATAGATTGGTTCTGCTAAGGAACATAAATTTTTGAAGTTAGCTCTGTTCTCTTGGGATATTACCAAGGTGTTCTCTCTATTTCCATTTAGAAAGGTTGACCTAAAAAATAAGATTTGAGGTTTTTTCTCTGAAGAGAGAAAAAAAAAAAAGTCTAAAATGATAGAAATGTTGAGTGGGAAAGATGTCTGGGGGTCTCTGGTCCAGCTTCCGTGGAAGGCTGTTGCCAAAACTAGGTCAGGGCTTTGTCTAGCCCAGTCAGATCAAGAGTCTGCAGCCACACTGTGTTACAGCTATGCTGCTCCTCTCTTTGCTCCAAAGCCTGCAGTTATCACGTGTGATCTCTGGCCAGGCACTTGGTGAATCCTCAGGCTCACCTCGGAGCTCCTTCCAAGCTCTCTTCGCACTGCAGGTAACTCTCCCTGGTGCCAAGTGAAAATCAAAGTTTATGTGTCCTGTCACAGCAGAAGTCTGCTGGACTTAAAAAAATCAGCACAGATGTTTGTTCTTTGAGAGGAGTCCAGGATCTGCTCGGAGCTGGCAGCTGGCCCTCAGCTGGAGGTGGTCTGGGAGTTGTTCAGGACAGCAGCAGGAGCAGCACCCCACACACCTAGGGAGTTTTTTTGCATTTTTCTAGGAAAAAAAAAGAACAGCAGCAGCCCCGATCTGACTGCACAGAAGCGTCCTGACTGAGGGGGTAGGGAGGAGGAGACATCCATCAAAGACTAGTCTCCAAACTGGTTATTTATGGCTGTGTGCTCTCCAGGAGGAGTTTTGTGATCAAACCCCACAGGCTCGTTGAATTGATTGCATTTCCTTCAGGTCTGGTATGGATTAACCTGGGCTTTAAGGAGAGTAATCAATTGTGCCTTTGTTTTCTTGGGCAGATCTATAAAACACTATTTCCTGATGGATCAAGGGGACTTTTTTGTTCACTTCATGGATCTGACGGAGGAGGAACTTAAGAAGCCTGTAGATGACATCATAACGACGAGGCTGGAGGCTCTGCTGGAATTAGCGCTGAGAATGAGCACAGCCAACACTGATCCTTTCAAGGATGATTTAAAGGTGAGGATGGGTCGAAGCAGAAGATGACTGACTTTGAGCAGAAGGCCTGCCGTGGTTTGGGGAGATCTGTGTGCCTGAGAGAACGTGCTGCTTCCTAGGCTGGTGTGATGACTGGAGAGTGACTCTGACCATGTTCTGCAGTAGTTGTGGGTATCCTGTGGCTTCATTTTTTTTCTTGCTCGTCCTTTACAGATTGACTTGATGCCACATGACCTCATCACACAGCTCCTGAGAGTACTGGCCATAGAAACAAAGCAGGAGAAGGCCATCATCAGTGCAGACCCCACAGAGCTCACCCTCAGCGGCCTGGAGGCCTTTTCCTTCGACTACATTGTGAAGTGGCCTCTGTCCCTCATCATCAACAGGTGAGGCATCAATCCACTGAAGGAAAAACAGGCAGGTACTCTCACAAGAGGTTTTCCATGCAAGAATCAAACATTCCTCAAACCTGGAGAGCAGCAAAAAATGCACTTGCTGGTATCCCTGGCTGCAGAGTCAAAGGATGCGGGCTGTTGCTGCTGTAACAGGCTATGTTGCATTTAACCGAGTTGTGAGGGACTGAATGGTTCATTTTTCTGCAGGAATTTGCCTCTTGTTTCCCTGGAGAAGCACTGCTGTGAGCCACAAGCAAATGGGACAAGCAGCATTGCATGAACAGAGTGGCAGATTTCAGATTGCTAAATGCCAGCAATTAATTCCTGCCTTAATTCCCCCTCTAAAAATTCCGTTGAATCGGTGAGACTTTCCTAACGACGCAATGCTTTGGGAATTTTGTCTCTTCCTTCCCAGCAGTGTGTTAGCTCTGGTGGTAGCTATGGCAGTGAAAATAGGATTTGATAAGGTTTCCTGAACTGTATCGACTGGAGCTCTGCAGACACCTACGCCGAAGTGTCTGAGCACAGACCTGAATCCAGTCCCGGAGCTATAAATAAGCAGCCCCATCTGCTTGTGACAGTGCATTGCTGGTGGGGTAATGCTTGCCTGTAGCTTGGTTACAGCTGCTTCTCCCCTTTTTTGGAAAATCTTGGTGAATTCTTGGGTGATTTCTAAAACCCTGGTGTATTCTTGGATGACCGTCGCAGCCTTAGCACGGTGGGTACAAGACCACAGGCTTTAAACCTTCCCTCCCAGCCCCTGTGTGAGTGACCCCTGCACGGAGCTCGAGGGAATGGAGGAGGCTGGTGATGTACCCACTGCCAGGAAATACGGAGGAGGGTCTCCTTGGAGAGGAATTCTTTGGGGTGGTTGCAAATGTGCCTCTGTTGCTTCGGTTCGGCGCAGATCTGCGCGTCTGAAGGCGTGGGGAACATATTGTGTAAAGTCTCTTTACCTCTGAGCAGCCTCAGCCTTCACAGCTTAGTCTGTCAATCAGAACAGGCCTTCATCTGGATGGGCTTCTCCTTTCTTTCCAGGAAAGCACTGACAAGGTACCAGATGCTTTTCAGACACATGTTCTACTGCAAGCACGTGGAAAGGCAGCTGTGCAACGTTTGGATCAGCAATAAGACAGCCAAGCAATTCTCCCTGCATTCAGCTAAGTGGTACAGCCTTCTTTTTTTTCTTTCAGTTTTGGGTCTCCTTCTTGCTAATCAGATACCTCATGATATTGCTCAGACAATACTGAGGTGAAAAAGATCCTTACAAATGTCTTACAGGCTCGGTGAGGTCAGTTTGTATCATTTTAGGTTTCACTCGATAATTGCACTAGTAAAGTTGCTTTAGTATTTAATATCTAAATTTTAGCTTTATGTAAGCAAGTATTTAAAGTCTATGACAGGCTCAAAAGTCTGACTCTACTAATGAAGGGGAAGCCATGGAAAATAATCAGAGATGGTTTGCAGTAACTTTCTAATCCCTCTCACACTGCAGCAAGGAATTTGCTAGGACAGAAATATTTAGCTCTGCTTGGCTGTGCAAGCCTGGTGATAGTTCTCCGTGGCATTTGCTAGCTCTGAGCTGTGTGGGTGTGATTTCTCCCCTAGGTTTGCTGGTGCTTTCACACTGCGGCAGCGGATGCTGAATTTTGTGCAGAATATCCAGTATTACATGATGTTTGAAGTGATGGAGCCAACATGGCACATTCTGGAGAAGAACCTGAAGTTGGTGAGTGAAGTTGGAATGGAAGTCTTAACAAATTTAATGTAGGGGAAAAAACACCCAATTCCAGTGTCTGCAGGTGTCTGTTGATTTCGTTGGAGGCATTTAAATATCCAGGAGCTGCTGTTCTGCCACGTTGCAGAGTGCTGCTGTTCTGCATCACCTTTCTGCTTGATTAGCCCTACATCCCTTTCCTGTGCTGCATCCCCCTGTCTCTGCCCAGCTCACCATCTGCTCCCTGTTATGTAAAGGCAAGTTCTGCTCGACATTCCCGTGCACAAGAGGAAGAGAGCTGTGGGAGAGGAAGGGGGATGCAGAGTGCAAAGATCATAAACCAGTCCAGGCGTCTCCAGCTGAATCCTTGGCTGAATTGCAGTGCTCTTAGAAGTGGAGTCTGTGCTTTCCCTTCCGTGGAACTGCCAAGGACTGGCGTGCTGGGAATGTTTGGCATAAAGCAGGGCCTTCCTTCGTATTATAATTATTATTACTATTTTTATTGTTATTGCTAGTATTATTATTATTATTCTTCCCTCTGGCAGAGACCCTGTGATCAGACAGTTCTGGGTTGCACATCTTTTTCCTCTTACACCCTGAAAAACATTCGTCTGAGGTACCAAACAGCCCAACACCCCTGCAGTCAGCCCTTGGCAGCTGTCTGACGGCCCCTGTGGATCTTCAGCATCAGCTGATCCTGCCTTAGTTCTTACTGTGCCCCGACGAGTTGTTTTGGGGTCAGCTAACCAACATTTTTTGATGCCCTGTCATCCTTTTTCCTGGAGAATTCACAGGAGGGAGCAGGTCTAGGATTGCAAGCATCCCTGCACATTCTTGGCAAGAACTTCTGGATGAGAACAGTTCATATGTCAAGCTCCTGGATAATCTGGGGGTTGTACTTGCTTCTTAATTCTGTTGCAAGTTTGGCTTTGCAGAATGTAACACTCAGTTTACGTGCATGGAGGCAGTTGTGGAAGTTATCCTGTCCCTATTTTTCCCTTTCATTTGTATTTTAGGAGGGAAAAGGACGACCCTCACTGGTCTCATGTAGTGCCTTATGGTGCATTTTATTTGCCACACTTCTCTCTTGTGCATTTTCACTTGAAGATAAGGTGCTCTCTTCCTAAAGTTATAACTGGGATCTTCATCTTCACAACACCATTGCCTTCATCAACACAACTTCATCATCATCTTCATTGCATCAGAAAGCTGCATTTATCCCTGTTCTGCAGTAGCTTGAAGGGACATGGGAGGGGTTTCCTGCATTGGTCCTGCTGGAGCAGTGTGGATGCCATGGCAGTTTTAGTCCTGTGGTTCTTCCCTAGGCTTGACTTGTGTTCTGAGCTTCAGCACATCCCATAATTGTACAGAGTGAGAGGGAGTTTGAATCTGTCATTTAGAACTGATACAGCCTGTTGAAGTAGCAGAGATGAACAAAAAATCCTTACAGAATCCTTGCAACACTGCACGTCCCAGTTCTGTATTGGCTCCTAAAGCATATTTCTGAACAACTTGTGTGTTTTATTGATAAGTTTATTGACATTTAAGATTGTTTGATTTGTTTTTCTCTTTTCCTCTTGTTTTCTCTGACTTTACTGAGGTTGTAGAGGTGGGAGTGGCCGTGACAAGCAGATATAAAAACAAAGGAAATGCGAGTTCATACAGCAGAGAACTCCATCCTTTCCAGGGAAGGGTTTGGGTGATTAAAGCAAGCATGATTTGTGAGGAGGTGATGTGGCAAATCAAAGGTTGGAAGCCTGTGGGGGGCTGTTGAAGGCAGTAATGCAGATGCAGTCTCCTCCTCAGGGTGTTTCTGGGAGGTACACGAGGAGTTTCTCACTCTGAGGGGTCCCTGTCAGAGGCAGGGTGCTGGCATGGAGCTTTGGGGCAGAGCAGCACAGCAGCCCTGGTTTGGTTTGTCACTGTCACAGGCATCCAACATTGACGATGTCCTGAGCCACCACACGAGCTTCCTGGACAACTGCCTCAAGGACTGCATGCTCACCAACCCGGAGCTGCTCAAGATCTTCTCCAAGCTGATGTCTGTGTGTGTCATGTTCACCAACTGCATGCAGGTGTGTGCAGCCTCCCCGTGCCACTGCCAGCCCTGGCTGTCTCTTTGCCAGCCCCACGTGGACAAGCCTCTGTCCCCTCTGTTGGCAGCTTTAGGGGGTGACAGCACACACCCTCTCCCAAATGGTTTCTGTGGCTTCTTACTCCACAAAATCCTCTTTTTTCCATGTCGAGCTTGGGTTCATATGGACCAAATTCCCTCTCTTGAAGTTGTAATGCTCTGTAGAGACACTCTCTTGAGGGTGAGGTGGTGGGCCCATTCCAGCCAGCATCAGGGAGCCCACAGCTTTTATAAAACCCACTTTCCTGTGGGTTTAGGGAGATTTGTGTATCAACAGGGCGAATCCAATGTCAGAGCTAGCTGTCCTGGGAATTGGGGTGGGCAGAACTGAGCCTCGTGCTTTGCCACGATGGAAAACAGGGGCTGTGACCGTGTCCCCAACGCTGTGCCCTTGCCAGAGGTTCACCCAGAGCATGAAGCTGGACAGTGAGATGGAGAGGCTCACCCTGGAGCACGGCACCATGCTGGGCCCGCCCACGGACGAGGAGCGTGCTGAGGAGGCTGCCAAGAAGAAGCTGACCAACAAGGTGGGACACAGGGGGGCAGCTGGGCCTGGCTGGCACTCTGGCCAGGGTGGCCACTTGCAGATAGCCCTTCCTGGTTTCTGGAGCCCCTCTGGCCCCAAAAGCACACTCTCTGTGGAGCTATGGGCAGTGTGGAGCGCTGCTGGAGTTCTCAAAATCTGCTTTGAAGACCCTGTCTCCCACAGCAGTCCCTGCACTGGTTTTTGAGTTTTCAGTTGTGTTTTCAGCTGTGCAGAGCCACATCCAGGCTTTCTGCAATGCCAGCACTTTCCCGTGCCCAGAGCTCTGGTGGGGTGTGAGCTGGGCTCTTTGCAGCCCATGGCTTTCATACCTGGGCGATGTCTTGTCCATATTTCTCCGTCTAGGTGCATGTAGGATTTGCTCTGTGGTTAGAGGATCCTCGTGTCCCTCTGGAAGCCCCTCTGTCACACAGCTGCATCACCACTGCAGTCACAGTGCTCCAGAGGTCACAGCCTGTCTCAGGCAACACACATTTTCTGCCTTTTCCTCCTGTTTGAAAATGAGCAGTGGCAGCATGTATTTGTGGATAACTCAGCTGGGATCTCCTCTGGGCTTCTCCCAGGCTGGGCACAGTAGGGCTTTTAACTACCGAGGACTTGGAAAGATTTATTTCAGAGGCTGAGCAACTGTGAAGTTTTGTGGCAGTATTTCTGAGCAGGTTAGGGAATGGAGGGAGTAATTGCAGCCCCTTGGCAAGTGCAGATCAGCAAACACATGGGGCCACTCTGCCTTTGTCTTGGCAGCTTTTAGCAGAGCATGCTGACAGCCTGCACCTCACATCTGGCTTCGAAGCCACCATCAACAAGTTTGACAGCAATTTCTCCACACATCTGCTGGACCTGCTGGACAAACTGAGCGTGTACAGCACCAACGACTGCGAGCACAGCATGCTCAACATCATCTACAGGTGAGCCAGGCCCTTTCTGTCTGTTACTGCCCCTCCCGTGGGTCCCAGATTCAGCTCAGGAGTTTCTGATTATCCCTGAGGAATGTGTGTATTTAGGAGCTCTGAGCAGCCTGGGGTAGTGGAAGGTGTGCCTGCCCATGGCAGGGGGTTGGAGTGAGATGGGCTTCGAGGTCCCTTCCCACCCGGACCATTCTGTTGTTATACACTGCTTGGCATTTCAACCCAAGGCTTTAGAAAAACCCCCAAACACATTCCTTTGAATTATGTGCCATTTGTCCATCAATATTATCAGTGCTGTTTTCCTGGGGATTGTCTCACTGTGGAGACAGTGAATAAACCAATTTCCAAAGACAGCCTAAGTATTCCAAGATGAGAAAATCACGCAAAGGTTTGATCATAAAGTCTCTGTTTTAGGTTCCCGCATTGAATTTATTTAAATAAGCAGCTTCTTGGAAATCAGAATTCCTTCAGAAATATGTAAAAGTCAGGTACACAGGACAGGGGAGAGAGAGAGAGAGAGAGGAGATGGAAGTTTTGCTGCTGGGTTTAAAAGTTCTGTGTTGCTTTTTCAGTAAAAAAAAAACCTGGAACTTCTGCTCCCTGTCTGTCTGTACTGGATATCTTTTATGGCTGGCTGATAACCCTCACACCTCTGTTGAGATGTGCTACACCTGAAAGCAGAGAGAGAGGAAATGTTTCACTAATGTTTTTAAGGAGATTGTTGTTCCCTCCTGGTGCCTTTTCTGACAGCGTCTGACAGGGCTGTCAGGACTCCTGGTGCTTTGCAGACACTGATAGGTGAGGTATTCCCACTGGAGACTGCGCTTCCAGTTGTCCTTTTCTTCTGAGAACTTCTTATGCAGCAGCTGCCACATGTTTACACAGCCCCTGAGTCCCTGGGATGGGAATGTAGGTGAGGAACCCTTCTCCACAGCCCTAGGAACTCTGGTTTGCTCCATCTCTGAAGTGACCAGTCAGAGGTCTCCTCCTCATCTTGGGAATTCTCCAGAAACCTGATTTCATGGCTATGAGTGCAGGCCTCAGGTGTACAGTTGGTTGCTGTTCCTTTCAGGACTAACCAGGACAGCCAAGTGCCTGCAGAACCTTTTGGGAAAGGCTGGTGTGGCTTCTCAACATTTTATGTCACTCTTCATCTGCCTGGGCATCGCAGGCTGTTGTAGGTCACAGGCAGGATCCATCTGTAGGAAAAGGCTGGCAGGATTAAGCTGTCACTGTTCCCTGGCTGCCGTCACTCCTGGGTGTCACAGGAGCATCCAGACTCAGGGATTGGGCCACAAGCAGCTGAGTCCCCCAGGCAGGAGCAATTGCTGCTCCTCAGTGCTCCAGCTCTGCCTTCTTTATCCAGCACTTCCATTTTTGCCATCTGCAGTACGAGTTGTGACGGAGGGGCTTGTTCACGGTGCCCCATCCAGGAGGCCTTGATGGCAGCTCACTCTGTGATCCCAGGGCACGCAGGGCACGGCCAGCACAGCGTTGAAGACCAACTTGCCTGCTCTTGTCGTGGTGTAGAGGTCACCCACGTGCCAGCACAGTGGGACACGCCGGTGCCGCACCCCACAGCCTGGCTGTGCGTCCTGCCCGCGGTGCCACGGCCAGGAGCTGTCCACCAGTGTCACAGCCCACACTGGGCGGTCAGCTGGGGCCAGCAGGCGACTCCTGAGCTCTGAGACCTCCGAGTCTGGTTCTTCCGAATACAGAGAGGTTGGGTTTTGCAACCAGCACTCCTGCCTCAGGAGTGGAGGAGAAGTGTGATGCTGCAGTGCTTCTGTCCGTGGTTTATGCTGAGGACAGTGACCTCGGCTGCAGCCAGAGGCTCAGAGGAGGGCCTGGGTCCTTTGCCCTCTCTTATTTCCATGCCCCAGTCCTTATGCCACCAGGACTGTCATCATTATCAAGTCCTCCCCTAGTTTGGACTCTCTGGGACCACTTGAGTCTTCACCAAGACATTGGACATGCTGGACCTGTCCTGTCAGCCCAGGTGTCCCCGTTTCCTGAGCAGAAATCCTGGATGTTTACAGCCCGTGGGACCTGCCTGTCCCATCCCATAGGCTGCTCAGGGATGATTTGAAGGGTGGGAGCCCCACGATGGATGCCCAGAGGTGACATTTAGCTCCCATTCAGTTTGGAGGGGTTGTTGGCTCAAGGCCTGGGCTCTATGGCAACAGGAACCCGAGAAGCAGAGTGGAGGCAGTTGCCATCTGAAATAACATATTTGACAGAGAGAGTTTATAAGGAAGAGTTTGTAAGACGTAGTCGCTCTTTTCTTCTAATTTATAACCTTTTTATAGGACTGATTTCCAACAGGGATCATCAGCACGTCAGATAAATAACAAAATGGTCCTTTTGATCACATTATGGTGCTTGTTCATCATTTATTTGTTCCTAGTTAACACTTATTCATTTTATAGTACCGAGTAACTGAGGCACAACCATTTTATTTGTGGCATCAAACACTAGGAGATGGAGATCCAGAGGGTTTCCTTCAGAGCTCACAGGTGACAGATCTCTGGTGTGCCCAAGCCCTGCTCAGGTGTGTCACAATAGAATCAGAGAATATCCTGAGCTGGGAGGGACCCACAGGGATCATGGATGCCGATCCTGGCCCTGCACAGACACCCCAACAACCCCACCCTGGGCATCCCTGGCAGCGCTGCCCAAACGCTCCTGGAGCTCTGGCAGCCTCGGGGCCGTGCCCATTCCCTGGGGAGCCTGGGCAGTGCCCAGCACCCTCTGGGGGAAGAACCTTTCCCTGATATCCAACCTTAACCTCCCCTGACACAGCTCCAGCAATTTCCTTGGGGGTGCTGACAGAGGGTTGGGAACTGCAGGAACTCCCATCCCACCTTCACATCCCAGGAGTGAAAAGTGGAACTACAGCAGAGAGGGCTTAGTCAGAAGGATCAGTTAAGTGCACATTGTTAGAAATCTTGCACATCAGTGTGGTTATCAGGCATCCTTCCTCTACCAGTCTGGGGGAAACAGCTCAGAGTAGGTCACCAGGACACGTGAAGTGATGCAAACCCCACTGAATCCAGCCACAGAGCAAGAAACTGCCATATAAGCGCATGAGGAAGCCCCACAGAAATTCTGAAGAAATGTTTATCACAGATCACCTAAAACTAAAAGCGGCTGAAAGGGAAGCCAAGCAAAATCTGCAAGTCACTGAGCTGGGAAAGAAGCAGCTTTAGAAATGGAACAGGTCCTCAAAGCAACGAGTCCTGGCCTTGTGTTTGAATCAAAACTTGGTCAATACTCTCACCTCAGTGTCAGGTTTCCCTGGTACAGCTCCTAGAGGACTAAAGCGATGTAAAGCTTTTCACCCAGGAGAGAGCAACAGATAAATTCCATCTGTCGAGGCTCTGTTTTCTGCAGGCACCAAAAAATGTCAAGGAACAATTTGTTGCCGTTTGTGTGAGGTTGTTAAGCAACATGAAACTCAAATATTGTGCCCATTCAGTTGGTGCTGGAGCAGCCTAATTTGAGAGTAACTTTTGTGTGATTCACGGGCTCGCACCGACTGCTCAGCGCTCCAGGGCACACGAGTGCACGGGCTGGGGCTGCTCGGGGATCTGCCACGGGGAGGTCGCAGCGGGCTTGGGGATTATCAGGGAGGTGGGACTGTGGTACCCCTGGTGCTGCCTGCTTCGGAGAGGCTTTTCCAGGTGTCACTTGTGCTTGTGCCTGGGCGTCTTCCGACCAGTCGCTCGCGTCGGTGAGTTGTGGATCTGTGGGAAGCATCCTGGTGTTAGCCAGGAGGGGTGGGGACGGAAACCGCAGCCTTTTGTGGTTCCGTGTGGATTTCAGAGGGAGTCAGGCCCAGGGTTCAGTGCTGGTGAGCTCTGGGTTAAGGAGTGCTGCGGACACTGAGGAACCCTTGTGCACACAGGACCCCTCTGTGTGGTCTGGAGAAGAGCTGGGAGCGTTTGGTCCTTCCCAGTGTATTTGGGACATACTCCTGAGACATTTCCCTGTGGAAGGGGGTGTTGTGAAGGGCCTGTCAAAGGCCTGCTATCAAGGCGTGGGTAGGAAAAGGTGTCACCAGCACCCGTGGCACAGCACAGAGGTCCCGTGCGGGGCCAGAGCTTGCTGTGGGTGTCCTGGGAGAGGCTCCTGCTCACGCCTGCCCTGCCTCGGGTGTGTTTTGTTCCTCAGGCTGGACTTCAACGGGTTCTACACGGAGCGCCTGGAGCACATGTCGGCCGAGCGCAGCCAGAAGGCCCCGCCGCTGCTGCCCCGCCTGGCCGTGCCTGCCCAGTGACCCCCAGCCCTCCACACCCCCCCAGAGCCTGCAAACAACCCCTCAGGGGTGCCCAGAGACACAGGGGAAGGTTCGCTCTCCTGAGATGTTTGTAATGTTTTGGGGTTTTGCTGGCGTTTTGTTTTTACTGTTGTACAATGATGTGTTTGTGTGTTGTAAAATAAATAACAACAACAACCAAAAAAAAAAAAGGGGTTATTTTGTGTGTTAACAGAACCCGGAGTGCAAATTATTGTGGATGCTCCACCCCTGGAAGTGTCCAAGGCCAGGCTGGACGGGGCTTGGAGCAACCTGGGACAGTGGAAGGTGTGCCTTGATCTTTTAAGTTCCTTTCCAACCCCAAGCTCGCAGCAGAGGAGTTCCAGGGAATCTTATGGAGTTCTAAACATTGCCTGAGGCAGTTTGAGAGCGGGTAGGTAGAGGGAGAAGTGTCTCCCAGGAACAAGGGGTAACCAAGACACGTGCCAGGGACACAGAGGCCTCGGGGGCACGAGTGGGGACGTGTGTGAGGGCTGTGGGCACAGGGCTGAGTGCTCCTGCCCTTCCTCTCCCTCCCTCCTCCTCCACAGCACCTCCCGGAGCCCGCGGGCGGGCAGAGCCAGGTTCTCTGTGCTCCACGGCCCAACGCTGCTCCTCCGGCTTGGCAGAGGGACAGAGACCCCCAGGAGAGGGTGGGGACCGCCAGCAAGCATCGAGCCCCGCTAGAAGTCACGGAGAGTTCATTTTTTAAATCAACAGCAAACTTCTAAGCACGCGTGGATGACTAATCCCAGATCCCGTTCACACCCACATGTCCGTGTCCATTTCCTGGTTGGCCCTGGCCTGGAACACCCCGAAATATAAACGTGCCCCACTTATCTGCCCCGATATGCCAGCCCCAGTGCCTCCCGGAGCAGTCCGGCCACCCCAGTGCCCCGAGTGCCCCTGCAGAGCCCCAGGACGTGTCCCCCGAGGCCGTGGACCCACCTTCATGCCCTTTGGACCCGCCCCACGGCCATACACACAGTCCCTAATGCCACTTGGACTAGCCCCCCACTCCAATGCCCCACTGATCCAGTCCCCAATGCCCCACGGACCCTCCCCAAAGCCTCACAGACACCCACGATACCCCACAGACACCCACGATACCCCACAGACCCCTCCCAGATGCCCATGGACAGCCCCCAGTGCCCCACGGACACCCACTGGTGTCCCGTGAACCTTCCCCCAGTGCCCCACGGACCGTCCCCTGATGCCCCTGCACCCCCTCCAATACCCCATGGATCCCCGTGGTGTCCCACAGACCCTTCCCCAGTGCTCCACGGACTCACGTGATGCCCCACGGGCCCTCCCCCGACGCCACGTGGCCCCTCCCTAATGCCCCACGGACGCTCCAAGTGCCCCACACCACCTCAAATGCCCCGTGGGCAGTCCCCAGTGCCCCACGGACGCCCGTGATGCTCCCTGGCCCGCCCCCCGATTCCCCGTGTCCCCGTGCCCCACGGACACGCTCCAATGCCCCGTGCATCCCCTCCAGTGCTCCACGGACCCTCCCCAATGTCCTTTGGGCCCTCCCGGTGGCCCTGTGTGCCCTGCTCAGCTGCCCGCGGACCCCGCGATGGCCCGGGGGCAGCCCCCAGTGCCCCACAGAGCCCCGCACCACCTCCCTCACACGCCCCGCGGACCGTCCCCGTTTCCCCACGGACACCCCCGATGGCAGTGGACCCTCTTCAGTGCGCCACGGACCCCCTGGTGCCCCTCGGGCTCTCCCCAGCTCCCCGCGGACCCCCGTGATGTCCCCACGGCC
>VZRR01002890.1:0-13981 GCA_013398015.1 Oreocharis arfaki
GAACTCCCAAGATCTGCCTGTGGAGCACTGTTGCAGCTGTCGGTGCAAACCCTGCTTGGGAGTGCTGCTGTTCCTGCCCAAACCCAAAACCTGTCTTGGGGAAGAGAAGGTGGCCTGTAACCCCATAGCTGAGGGACCAGCAGCCCGTGAAGGGTATCCTGGAAATCTTGCTGGGCATGGGGCAGTTTTGATTTAACAAGAAAGCGGGTGCACTTATCAGCTGAAGCTTGAAGCCATGTCCCTTTGCCACTGTGAGCTTGTGCCACAGCTCACACAGCAGTTTTCAGCTCAGCCAGAACACAAACTCATCCACATGCTGAGAGAGAAAAGCAATCCCTGCTGGCATGGCCGTGGCACAAAATGCCCTGAGCAAATGTGGCCAGGACCCTGCACTGCATATCTGAAAGGAAGGACATGGATCACTGACAGGGTAATTGAGGATGTACCTTAGCACCTCTTTTCAGCTCATATCACCAGTACGACTTTCTGTATCTTTCTTCCTTATACATACAATATTGAGCAAAAAACAGTTTAAGCCTTACTTGGTTTTACCCTTAGCTGCACTCCGCTTCCAAAGGTGATTTTGTTTCCATAGTTATTCACACAGTGTTTGCCTTCATAACAAAAACCCTTTTTCCCCTCCAGTACCTGATTAGCTCCTGCTTGACATTCTTTTTAACTTAACCTACCCAAGTAAACTCCTTGGCAACTTTAACTCACATTTCCTGCAAAGATTTTCCCTAGTTTATGGTCTCGTTCAGTTTGGACAGAGATGGCCACTGACTGAAAGTTTTCTCCTTCATTCATGCAAAGAAATTGCACAGCAAAATTCCTCCTTCAACATTAGATCAGCGTTAAAAGCAGAGATCAAAAAGACCAGAAGGTCCTCCTGGACCTTCCTGCACGGCTTCAAAACACATCTCTTGATTCCCCAAATTAAAATGCTCTGCCTGTTCCTCTTTCCATGACAGCCCAGCTTTTTTTTTGTTGTCCATGAGTGCAAACCTGGATGGAAACCTCTCTGTAGCCAGAAGTAGGAGCAACAGAGCAAAGGCTAAGAGTTTTCCCAGCAGAGAAGCAACTGCAGCTTCTGGGAATTAACGAAGACCTTGCCTGGGTTCTGGACAATGGAAATAAAGGGACAGTGAGAGGTCTGCAGGTTTGGGAGATTTCTGAGGACTGGCAGTAGTGAAGAAAACAACTCACAGATGTCACAGCTCTCAATGACACAAATGGCACTGGAAAATCCAGCCCCTCAAGTAGGTATTTAGCTTTATAACAATTTGTTTTTTCCTCTGATGCAAGGTCAGCCTGTGACCTTCAATTGCTCTCAGAAGGAAAGAACCATGGAATTGCAATGGCTGTTTCAATGCTTTCCTGGAAAGAGGAATTAGGCTTTCCTGTCCTTAACTGCCTCCAGGTTTTCACCTACCTGGTTTCACTATCAGTTGTGTCCCACTTCCAAAGGTCACTTTCCAGCCAGATCCTGAATTCACACAGTGACACACTCACTGACAAAAACCACACACAACTTTGGGTCCACACAAACATATGTGTTTTTCAAAAGAGATCAAGGGGGAAAACAGATGTCACCCTTGTCACATACATTTGAGTCTAAATTAGGATGTTTTGCCAGCTGCACACCTCTGATCTTTCCAGACAGAAACAATTCTGAATGCAGTAGAAAACCAAACCCTGTTAGCATAACGTAGTTGAAGTTCTCAGACAGTTTTTAAATTGAACAATTTTTGTAATGTTTAGGAGAGAGGAGAATCTCAGGCTTGCACTTATAAAGTGAAACAAATATTTGTTTTTTGATCTACCTGATTTCAGAATTAGTTTTGTGCCTCTCCCAAAGCTGAGTTTCCAGGAAGACTCAGTTTTCCCACAGTAATCAACCTTTATACAAAAATGGTGAAGGAGAGAAGCCTCAGTCTGTAACAGCCAGAACACACTGACATTTCCAAAGGGGATGAAATTTTCAGCACTTTTTTAAACAACTAACAGAGCTGTTTCTAAAACTTCTCATGGTCTAAAGAAGGAGTCAGGCAGATCAGGAGCTAGTCAATCTCAGAAGCTAAGCAAGGGACCAGACCCATAAGAGAAAGAAGCAAAGAAAAATTAAACAGACAGAAACTTCCAGAGAAAACCAATCTAAGGCCCCAATTTTTCTCATTTGTTTAGTTGAGAATGAACCCAGTAAGAGATCCAAACCCAAGTTCCAGAAACCAGCTCTATCTAATTTTCTGAGTAAACAAAGGTTTTTCATGCACGCTAATCTCAAATACCTTCCCCAGAAGGGTTCCTCTAACAGAGGTGCTCCATAACACAAACACATTCCCTGATTTTCAGCACAGGAGCAGTTTCTGAGCTGTTCCACTCACAGCAACATGGCAAAGCAGTTAGAAGCTAATTGTTCAGAACGTGCTCTCCTCTCCCATGCCATCTTTCCTTCACGTTAAGAAGATTTTCCCTCTGTATTTTAAGGAAGATCTAACAAAAACCCCAAAAGATTCAGTCTGTCCTCGGTGAGGAGATACCTACTGGGCTTTACCAGCAGCCTGGTTCCGCTTCCAAAGGTCAGTCTGTCTGCACTTCCTGAGTACACACAGCCAAACACTCCCTTACAAAAACCCCCACGCTCTTCTGCCCATTGCAGCTTCCAGGGCAGGAGACTCTGTTTGTCATCCCAATAAAACTGCATGTGCCAAGTGCCTGTTAGAGATCCCCACAGAATGAACCCAGGTTGTCTCTTCTCTGTCTCCTTGCAAGTTTTGTGTCAATATTTTCTACACTCACAAAAGATGAAGTGCCCTGAGCATGGGAGGCTTTGGCACATCCAGGAATCAGCTCAGGCCCTCGCTACAGAAACCATAGAGTTGACATCTATTTCCCAAGCTGTTCTTTGGACAGACAGAGACATTCCCAGGAGTGCTGCACTCCCCAGCCCTGAGAGGTTTTGCAGGGGAAGATGTGACTGGGGACAGTACCTGGCAAGGACACCTGGCCCAGTGTTCCATGGAAGCAGAACTTCTGCAGGCTCTCCTATACCTGTTAATTCATATAAAACCACTTTTTTATGGGACAGAGACTTGCCAGTTCTCTGAAGAGCCATCTTCTCCTTTCTTGCTCATGTAATTCCACACTTGAGGAGACCTGGTGGTGCTCTTCAAAAGGGATAAATGTGAAAAGCACAAGGAAAATCCATCCTTTTACACTGTCTGCAATATCTCCTTCTACCAAGGAATACCATGAAGGTCAAGCAACTTTAGAAATGAGACAGCTCTGTAGTTTGGTGAAAGATTTGTCATCTCTCTGGCACTCCATGCTGATTTACATGGTTTCCCTTTCACTGGGAATTTAGTCCTTGCATCCTTTGTGTGAGTAGAAAATTACTGCAGTTCCTGGAAGGACTCCTCTCATCACAGCTACTCTCCATGAACTCTCAGACCTTTCAAAAAAAGCCCAGACTTCTTCTCGCTGCTCTGTTCCCACTAAATGTTCCAGCCACACTCTCATTTCAGCCCTAGAAGCAGTAGATATGGAAGGAGACTCCCCTCCCAGGGTAATTACATACAACCAATTCCAAGCATCTGATTCTCCCATACTTCTCAAAACACTCTTGTTCAGATCATGCACTTACTTGGTTTAACACTGAGCCTCGTTCCTTTGCCAAACTGCAGCTTTCCATAGTTGCTTCCTGAATTCACACATCATTTAACTCCTTTGCAAAAACCCTTCCTGTTCTGCAAATGCACACAGACCAGGGAAACTCCTGCTCTCTGATGATTTCTGGACAGGAGCAAACTCAGATAATCCCATCCCAGACTTACTGAACCTGGAAAAGAAAATCTAGGCATATATTTGGCATCTCAAGAAAATGTTTCCCTTCTGTAAGCTGCCTGGACAGGAAAACGCTTCCATCCCAACTGCAAGCCTCCGTTCCTTGTTCCTCACTAAGAATTCAGAAAATATCTGCTGACTGAAATGTAAAGAAGAGAAAGAGCTCTTACCCTTTCAGATATGCAGTGTGGGGTCCTGGCCACATTTGCTCAGGGCTTTTTGCACCATGGCCATGCCAGCAGGGATTGCTTTTCTCTCAGCATGTGGATGAGTTTGTGTTCAGGTAATGAACCACCCTCCTAATGAGTTTCTGTGATGGATATGCCCATTTCAGCTCCTTCTTGCATATCCTCTCTGGTTCCACACATATTTAAGTGGATGGCTTGCTTATGGGAGGGTTTCAGAAGTGCACTAATGAAGATGTCCTGAATGCAACCCCTCACAGTTCTCCTTCCTGCACCTATTTAGGGCACAAATCAATCACTGCATCCTGAATAAGATCCAGATCCAACCAAGCTTGTAGCTCAATTAACCTACACATCGTGGTGCTCACTTGATGAGCCTTGGGTTTCCTGCTGTCATTTTCTACACACCACTTTTCATTACCAGCATTCCCCTCTTCTCCNCACAACTGAAGAAGAATTACACTCTGTGGATCTGCATGACGGAATTTGAGCTGAGTACATTTGCAAAATTCCTGGCAGAGTAGGAAGGCAAACAGGTAAAAAAAGCTGCTTCCTGAACCAGACTACACTTACTTGTCACAACTGTATTCCCTGTCCAAGTATCTGCTTTCTTCCTCCTACAGTTGCACTGCCTGAGAGTTCTCTACAAAAATAATCTCTGGAATCTGAACTTTACAATTTCTCAGCTAAAAGCAGGCTGGACCTGCCTATAAAGAAAAAGTTGTGCCTTTCACAGTTCAAAATGGGAAAAACCCCAGAACCAACGAGTCAGATGAACATAAATATTTTATGGGAAATGCTGTCCGGACTGGGTTTTCTTCCTTTCTTCCTCAGTAATTTTATTTAAATTTTGACCACAAGTCAGAGATTTTCCTATGAAGAAAGGTTTGTTCTGATTTCTTTCTACAAAGTGAAAAGAAAGTTAATTTTACTTAACTGATTTCTGTTTCTCGGGTATGTTCTGCCCCACAAGTGCCCATTTTATCCTGGATATTCTATAGACAATGAAGTCATTCAACCTGGTAGAACGAGATGACTTTTAAGTAGCTCGAATATCAAAGCCTCAGAGGGAGATCCATTGGACTTCCAGTTACTTCCTGATTGTTGAACTTGCCCGAACAGTGCAGCAGTTTTGAACTAGCACTGCCAAAACTGTAAATGGGAAAGAAATGAGGAGCCACTTGTGTCATAGCCCCTGAGAAAGTCTGTGCACTTTGTCAGATATTGGCCTGGATGGAAAACCTGGCACTGGAGACTTGAATACAAACTCCTTTATAAAAAGCACCTCATGGAAACTGCAAGGGCAGGACAGAATTTAACAGACCCTTGCAGTTATCCTGTCTGTTTATCCTGCTGTGAGGCTCTAGGAGGAATCTGGATTCACCATTCCAGCTGAATCTCTGGGAGAAGATCCCTGGGGGCAGAGCACGAGAACATTTCTGCGCCCAGCTCTGCTGAGCGCTCAGGAGTCACACGGAGCGAGCTCTCGCTGGGTCTGGGATGTGCCAAACACTATTTTGGGGTGAAAACAAATGCTGAAACAGTGCTTTTCCTGGAAGACTTACTTGGAAGCACAAACAGACGAGTTCCTCCACCCATAGTGAGCTTCCTGTCAGCATCAGACACACGGTGACCAGGGGCTTTACAGAAACCCCTGCAGGGTGAGTTCAGCAGATTCCCAATCGCTGCTGAGTGACAGAGTTAATTACCCTCCCAAACCTGTGGGAGCCTGTATGAAGCAAAATGTCTTACTGTGCTGGTGATGGTATCCACAGAAATTTACTTCTGTTGCTTAAGATCTTGCTAAACTAAATCTTACCATAAATGGCAGTATTTAATACTTTTCTGTCCACATCACTACATATTTTGGGTCTGTGAAAGCAAACAAGGTTCCTATTTCACTTTTTCCCCCCATTTAAAGTATTTCAGATGAAGCATGAGTACAAAAAGACAGTATTTAGTATTGCAACATTTCTCTGCAACCATTATTGTGTCAACTTATTGATTGTAAAAGAGCAAAACAGATTTGTCTGAATCGTTCCATGCCACTGCCCTTGTAACACAGTACGTTTGAGAAGGGTTGAGAAAGGTTAAGAAAAATCAATAATGAAAAGGTTTTCAGTCTTATGGACGCTCACCAGAACAGAGACAAGATTTCCCAAACCTTCAAACAAATTAAATACTTAGAAAAAAAGAACATAGAAGTGTAATTATTAAATAATCCCTCTTCACTTACTTGGTTTTACAATAATTCTTGTTCCTTGTCCAAAAGTTAATTTCCCAACGTTTCCTGTATTCACACAGCCAGGAGGTGCTTTGCAAAAACCATTCAAAGAAATATATTTGCCTTTTTAACTCCTCCTTCCCTAGAAGAGAAGCCAGCTAAACAAAATTGGGAGTAGTGAATGATAATATCCACAGTTTATTGTGAAATGAGACTCATGGCTTAACTAAAGACATCCCCACCACCCTGTTACACCTAATTCTATGTAACCCCTTCCTTTTCTTTCTCCTTTAAACTGGAAGTTGACTTTTTTTCCACCAAGGAGTAATTATCACTCCATCCTAACTGTATGTCTCCTTTCAGCCATAAAAACAATCACAAGGCAATCCTTCACTAGGAGAAACACCCAACCCATCAATAGATTCCAGTGATCAGGGTCAGGTCAGGACATGCATAAATTCTTCCCAGCCTTTGCTATCCCAGTGATTTTAAAGCCTACATAAGAAATAAATTAAACACCAAATTTCTTGGAATACTGAAGTGTAACTATTCACACAGCACCCCCCACCTCAATTCTGGAAACTGAGAATAAGAAATTTCCCCAAATCATCAGTTAAACTCCACGGGGAACTAGAACTGGACATCTTTGCCCAGATCCTGCAATCCTCAGAAGCTCAGGCACTTGCTTTCTAAAGCCTTTCACAATTCTTTCTGGCTTTACTTTTATGTGCATTCCTCACTCACATTTAAGCTTTTGATTTTCACCTCCAAAGTTACCCCTTGGCAGACCTTTACAAAATCCTGGCCGTGGAAACTTCTGATCCAACTTCCGACAGACTTTCTCTCTACTCATTAAAAAAGGAGTAATTATTAAATGCTTTTTCGATTTCTAAAAGTAAAACTTGTAAAAACCTTCATTTGAAAAGAAACTGGCACTCTGAACTACATGTTCAGGGAAATGAGGTATCTTGAGAGACCCCAAACTTGTCCTACACTTGTGAGCTGTCCAAACTTACTGCAGTCCTAGCGTCCCTCATAACCAATAGGAAAACATGGACATTCTTCAAGTACAGTTCTCATCTTGGGGATGTTAACCCCGAAAGAAACACCTCAAAAAGCACTGAAGAAGATGGAAGCAAAATCCCCTTGGGCTGGCAGATCTGACCTTGAATGTTTTGCTTGAAATGGAGTAAAGTGGACTCACAAGTCTGACAATTTCAAGATGAATATTCACTTATTCTGTACCTGAAAGCTGACACATCCACTAACTCTTGGTAGCTGGAGAGATTGTCATATAGGGAAAAAATTATCTTTAAACCCCTGAATCACAGATACATAACATGGTTTGGGTTGAAATGGACCTTAGAGGTCATCTCACTCCAGCCCCCTGCCATGGGCAGGGGTCACTCACCAGATCAGGTTGCTCAGGGCCCCATCCAACTCAGCCTTGAACAATTCCAGGGATGGGCTAAAGCACACCTCAGTATTATAAATCTCAGGTTTTGATACATTAATTTCTGGCACTTACTTGGATAAACAGAGAGTTTTGTCCCTTTTCCAAAAGTCAGCTTGTAGCTACCTCCGGAGTTTCACGGTGACAAAGAGCTTTACCAAAACTGCTGGCAGTAGCTTTTGAGTAAAAGGAGATTTTGAACTTTGATGTGTGTTCACAGATCTCTCAGGGTGTTTCTTCTTGAGCTTTCTAGGTCAAAACTGAGCAACCTGATCTGGAGAAGGTGACCTGGTCTAGAGAAGGGGGCTGGAATGAGGTGATCTTTAAGGTCCCTTCCAACCCAAACTATTCTGTGATTCAAATGCTTGAAAAAATTCTCATGACAATTCTGTACAGTGACCCCCAGAGCTGTGGGATCCTGTCTCACCAGCCCAGCTCACAGCTATCACAGAGGAGACTGTGGTCCATCCTCCTGTGATAGCAGCAAGTGTAGAAAGCAGAATAATTAACTGTGAGCATGAAGATGAACAAGAACAAGCAAGATAGGAGTGAAGTTTTCCTACAGGACTTTGTCCATCCACCTCAGCCAGTGCTTATCTGATCCCAGCTTACACCAGCCTGCAACATCAGGCATCTCACAACAAAACTGTCCAAACTCCTCATCCAAGTGTCCCCCGTCCCCTGAACAGCACCAAAATGGTGATAAAGCTTTAAGGATTTATTCCTCTCTAAGATATGAATTTGCCTTTGTTCTCACATTTCCAGTTTTGAAGAAGAAACCCCAAACCCAGACAATGAAACAACAGCTAAACCCCAAAACCGAACCAAGCCAAACAACAACAAAACCACAAACACTTCTATAATCTTCTTGTTTAACTAAAATTATAGACAGACAATCTACAGAGCACCCACTTTCTGCCTCTATTTTCATTCCAACAGATGCACACAGATTTCTAGAAACTGGCATTGCAGCCCCCAAATTCAGTATTTTCTCTTTCTAGCCTGCACAAGACCAGCTACAATCAGTAACTCTGATAACTTACACGCAAACAGAAGAGTGGAATATACTCAGAAAAATCTTTTTCCTTCACATTTTTTTTCCCCTTGTTCTTCCTCCATTATACCCACTTGGATTTACCTTCAGAGGAGTCCTTGTCCCAAAGCTGAGTGCATTGCCATTTCCAGCATTCCCACTGCTATGGAAGTTACCACAAGACCACCTCGAAATGCCACTCTGAACTCTGATTTAAAAACCTGTGGAGGCCATCCAATTCCAGGAACTTTTTACTGTTGTTGCTTTGTAGCTACTCTGGAATGATCAGGTTCTTTACTGTTCTTCATAACTCCTCGAATTTATTATTAAGCTCTTCCTTGACCAAAAAACATCTTCTCAAAACTGGTGTATCACAACTGTAAGAAACTTCACAAAAACCTAAGAAACTTTACAAACACCTGAACTGGGTGAAACTTAGTTGTGAAACTTGCTGAGTTCTCACAACTAAAACATGGAATATCACTTGTTCCAGCCTGGTGCAAAATGCCCTGTTCTTTAAGGCACTTCTGAGTATTAATTCCAAGATCTCNTGTAAAAAAAAAGTTTTTAAGGCATGTCTGAGTATTAATTCCAAGATCTCCACGTAGAGCAGCTGTTGGAGAACAGCTTCTGCTCCAACCACTTTCTTTCTCAGAATTCTCCATTGGACTTTCACTATCAAACTACAAAAGCACTTGTTTTTCACCTGACAGGGCTCTAGGGGCTGCTCTAGTGCTGCTGAGAGATAAATCACTAACCTGTGCTGGAAGCAGTGTGAATTGGTCACTTCGGCCTCAGGGACACTGGATTATTGCTGATCATTTACTGAGGACGAGAACTGATCTGCTCCTGTCCGTCTGGTTTAGCTGTAAACCAAGAGATTTCATGGAGAAGCTTTCCCCATTTGGACTTGCTCTGTGTGTTCCTCATATTTAAGGAGAAAGAATCTTTTAGACAAAAAAACCCAACCAACCAACCCCAAAACAGGGTAAAACAAGCTCACAAGTTTTTATGCTGAGGGGTTTTTAGTGTGAGATATAATCCCTTGATAAAAGTAAGCTGGTATTTGCCACAAGTGTTTTTGGTACCAGAGAAAGGTTTGTAGGAAAAAAAAAAAAAAAAAAGAAGCAAAGCAAAGCAGACTGATGCATGCCATTCATTTTCCATCTCATGCACTGCTTCTAGATTTTTTTCAAATTGCTGATGTACAGAAAAAAAAAAAGCACTGCAGGATTTTAATCCAAATTTTCCTTTCTCAAATGTAATTTCACTCCCTTCCACACAGGACAAACCATTCTCCATGGTGTCTCTGTCTCTGAATGGGCTGTAGCTTCCCCACCCTTTCTCATGCAACACTGGACTGGCAACCACAACCAGTTTGTCCAGTCAGGAACAGGCCTGAATTTGCAGAATGACATTGTACTGAAGACATAGGATTTAGTAGCAAGGATCTCAGTTGATGCTGGCCTTCAAAAGTTAAATGAACTTGAATTAAAATAAAAGGTAAATAATTAAAGGGAAAAGACATTTAAAAATTAATAAAAAATAAAAGTAATATAAAAATAAAGTAATTATAATTGAATTAAATTGGCCATCTCCGTGTATTAAGTTCATTTAAGTGCACATGGAATAATAAGATATAATTTGCTCACATCCATCCATTTGCAGTGTTTTTTTCCACTCTTTCTTACTCAGCTGCATTTTTTGTTCTGAATGGCATCTCTGGGGAGATGCCTCATTGCTATATTAGACTAAAGCTTTGAAAGCAATTGCTGTAAGCAGAATTTTACTGATTCTCTTCCTTTTACTTCCCCTGCTGTATTTGGCAGGGAAGTGATTTGTGCTTCTGTCATTTTTTTTCCCATTTTGGAATTATACATGGGAATAAGGCCCTTGGAAATACCATCCCCACGTTCCTGCAGCCAAAGAGGAGCAGCTCACCTGAAAGCACTGTCAGCTGAACTCCAGACACAAACTGCAGCTTCTCAATGAGCAAGCCCACAGCAGCTCAGCCCTTTACAAAAACACCACCTCCGTCCTCTCCTGAAGTTTAAGATGTTTCTGTGGCAAAATTATAATTTTTAACTATTCCTTATCACACAGAAGTATTGATAATGTTTATTTTAAAGCAATTTGATAATTATACGCAGGGATTAAATATTCAAAGCCGTGAGAGGTCCATTAAAATACCTTTCTTGGTGTGGTAACTATGCTAACTGACAGGATTGTGATGAANACAGGGATTAAATATTCAAAGCTGTGAGAGGTCCATTAAAATATCAGCACCTCTAAAACCAGCCACACCTTTCTTGGTGTGGTAACTAGGCTAACTGACAGGATTGTGATGAAATCAATAATTCTGTACTGGTTTCTAAAATAACTGAATATGTGCAGATTTCCCTTAGAGCAAACAGAAGATTTATTCAAAACTTTTACTTTTCCCAGAAATGCAATCTCTCTTTCTGCACCCCACTCTATACAGAAGAAAACCATTCTGAATGGATATTTAGGATCAGATGAAAAAAAATCTGGGCATCTCTCCCAGAATAGCTCAGTCCATCACTCCCACTCCAGTCAAGCAGCCTCAAATACATTTACTTGCAGCAAACAAGAAAAAGATAAAAATTAGAACCAGCAGCTGATGATATTTTCTTCTTGGCTGGCAAGAACAGCCAGGATTTTGTCTTTACTCAGGGTTGTCGTGGCTAAATTGAAGTGTTTGTGGTTCCTGCACAGCAGTAACTCCCAGTGTCAGCACTTCACCAGATAATCCCTTCTTACCCTGTCCAGGTGAGTTTCTCCTGTAGGTCAGCCACAGCACAACTGGCATTTGGAATTTTCCCAAGTGGCATTCCCAGAATTACTGTACAGCATAGGGATGAAGGAAGGAAGGAAAGGAGGGGAGGGAGGAATGATTATTGTTCAAATTATAAATTAAGTGATAGGAAACCTTTGTGCCTGCCCACATAGAAATTATTTCTCTACTAATTAATTACCTTTCCAAGCTGTATGTGCAATCCCTATCAATATTTTCAACTAAAAGCTGACTGAGATGAGGGAGGAACAACTGCTGAAAAGCAGCAGATCACATCACTGAACACTTTTAAACATCTCATCCAGATTTCCAAATACCCAAACTTGTTCAACAAATGGAAACTATCCCACTGATGTTACTGTAACATATATAATTGGAAAACTTCATGTATTTCTAAAAAATAGATAGAAATTTTTTATTAATTCAAATTAATTTCAAAACAAGAACAAACCAGTTCCGTGTATTTAAATAATTCCATCCTCTTCCAAGTCCCTGCAGCATTTTGGTACAGAATGAGATCTAAGGAATTTAATTTCTCTCTCTTATTTCACAGAGTGGATTACCCACCAAAGGATAAGGCATTTTCCCCGAGTCCCACAGCGAGTGACCGTGGCTGAGGCTTTGTCCCACCCTCCCCCTGCTGCCTGTTCCACCGGAGCCCTCAGAGCTGTTCGAAGCACACCCTCGCTATCGCGATGCCTGAAGGAGACAACTCCAAAGCACAGCCCCCTGAATTTCCAGCTGGATTAAATTAAAGAAGTATTTTATCCACAGGTTTGTGCCATGCAGACAGACTCACCTGTTGGCAGAAAGAGTGAGAGACTCCAGTGAGAAACCCCTCTGCAGACACCTCCCGGCTCCAAGGCCCGGAGCTGCTGAGGGCACCTCGGCTGCCGCCTTCCTGCAGGAGACAACTCCCTCGCAGTATCCTTGTCCCGGGGCACCAGGCACTCTGGCACTCGCATTCCCTCATTTTCTTATCTGCCTCTTCATCCCCTGCAGCCGGAAAGCTTGGCCTGCATTCCTTGCTGGCTCAGACTTGCTGCTTGCTTAGCCAGGCATCCACACCTCTGGAAGACCTGACGTAGGCATAACAGCTTTGTGGGGCACAAATGCACCTCTTAATCCCATCAAGACATCTTTCCTCCAGCCCAGGAAATTTTGACCACCAGGTTTCTTGAATAACTTACAGTTTCAAACTCCTTTAGAAATCCTAAGGAATTTCGAAAGCAGTGCTGCAAGTGCTTCCCATATTTCTCTCCATTTCTCCTGCTACAAATCACTTGCAGCCGTAACCCTGCTGTAGTTTGTACCTTCAGATGAAACTTCTCTGAGTCTCACTTCAGTTTTTCAGCTCTTTCAGCTTCCTGGCCCTGGACTTTCTAAAGCCTCTGGATCACTTAGCAAGAGTTTCCAGCTGCACCTGCTGGCACGGCCAGAGTGCAAATGAAGAGCAAAGAAGTTTAATTTGTGGCATGTGCAGACACAACGCTTCTTGTGGGGTTTTTGGTGGGTTCTTTGGTTGGTTGGTTTTTGTTTTTTTTCTCCTCTTTGACCTATTTGCTGGATCTCATGAAGTCGAAAATGTTGTGAGAACAATAAACGCTTTGGCCAGAAGGGAGCAGGAGAGATCAGAGAAAGGAGTTCAGTTTACATCAATAGATCTCATTTTATCAGGAACCTTTTAGTATTTGGGGAAACACAACACGCAGGTTAGAATACACCCAGCAGAAGCAGGAATGTGATTATTACATTGTATTTTTAATGCTGTATAAGACAGCAGAAGGATTCACCAGTACAAAAAGCTATTTAATATTGCCCATTGTCCTGGAGTTTGATATTGTTTGAATTAAAACCAAGAAAATAATACATTTATCATCTTATCAAAAGGTTTATGTGACCACAGAGTGAAACAGTCTGTTCTACCCTCTCAACTGTAAAGTTGAAATTGAAAATAAAATTATGATGAAATCTGATTACAAAAAAAGACAAAAAAGGAATTTTCTTAGCTTAATCCCATGTATTTTAATTACTTCTAGCAAATTAAAACTCATAGCAGTTCTGAGGTTTGCTTTGAGTATCCTTTTAAATGTATGTCCACCCTTCTTCCCAAACACAAGCCTTGCACCCGGGGATGCAGCAGCTGCAGTGGTGGGCACAGGCAGATCTCTGACACCCAGCCCTGGGTGTAAATAAAAACATGAGAGAAGATGCAAAATATTCTCCCTGTGATTCAGATCTCCTTATTCCTCCCGATGCTTTCCCATGTAATCTCTTGGAAAGAGGTTTATTCTTTCAGGATGCTTTTAATGTTCTCTGCCACAGGAGAGAGCTCTCTCCATTCTGACTTGCTCCACACACACACAACCAAGGGGGAGGAAAAACCAATATGATGTGCAGGAGGCGAAATTTTTCCTAAAATTACTTT
>VZRR01002891.1:0-16751 GCA_013398015.1 Oreocharis arfaki
CCATGGTGCCCCGCGCGGCGCGCTGACGTCAGACGCTGCGCTGTCCTTAGCCCGCGCACCCGGATGTGAGTTCCTTTTGCTCCCCCGGAAGGTGAGGATGGCGGAGCTGTCGCGATCAGCGCCGGGCCCGCCGCGCTCCATCCGCCGCCATCCGCCCGCCGGCGGCCCCGCCGCGGTCACAGGCGTGGCCCGGCAGCCTCGGGGAGCGGCGGGGGGACACGGGGGCCCGGATAGGCGCGGGGGTGGNAGGCCGCGGCGGGATGCGGAGGCCGCGCTGGAGCCTCCCGGGAGCTGGGCTGGGGCAGGGCCCGGCAGCCCAGCGGGGCCGGAGCAGTCCCGAGCCGGGACAGAGGCGGCTGCAGGCTCGGGGTGTGTTTGCGTGTCCTCGGGCTTCCCACCGCTGGGATGTGCGCTGTGGAGCTGTTGTAGCCAGCGTGCCAGGAGCATTTTCAGTCGCGAAGGGGCGCGCAGGGAGCAGCACTTGGTCAGCCACGGCTGGACGAGGTGGCTGACAGCTGCTGCAAGGGTGTAATGGATGGTTTGGGTTCTTTTAGTTCGTTTTCTCTGCTCTGTTACAAGCCCTAAACCCTGCTGTTTGTGGTCGCAGATGGCGGGTGAGAAGGCGCCCTTGGAGAAGAAGCCAGCTGAGAAGAAGCCGGCCAAGAAGAAGGCAGGGGAGAAGAAGCCGGCGGAGCAGAAGCCAAGCCAGAAAGCAGCAGGGGACAAGAAGAAGAGGGTGAAGAAGTACCATGCCAGCCGTAACCCTACCCTGGCCCGGGGCATCGGGAGGTATTCCCGCTCAGCCATGTATGCCAGAAAAGCCCTGTACAAGCGCAAGTACACGGCCCCAGAGACAAAGGTAGGGTGGGAAACACTGTGGGAATAATCGTGTTTGATGTGGTGCCTTTGGTTGGAAATGGGCTGAGTTTTCCCTGTTCTTTGCACACAGATAGAGAAGAAGAAGAAGGAAATGCCCCGTGCCACCATCACTAAGCCAGTGGGTGGAGACAAGAATGGAGGCAGCCGGGTGGTTAAAATCCGGAAGATGGTATGGAAAAGGACTGGGATGCTCGTGGTTTGGTGCAGGTCACTTTAGGCTGGGTTATGAGCCTCGGGCCTGGGGTGATGTGGGGACCTCAGCCTGTGCTTTGCTTCCATGTTGGCAGTGCTTTCCTTGAGTACAGACCCAGCGTTCTTGGGAGATGGTGGGAATTTAGGTGGGGATTCTGCAGCCTGTGTGTTGCTGTGCTGAGGTGGAAGCACACACACATACAGAGCTGGACTCAAAATATTCCAGGAAACACTCGGTGCGTTCCCAAGCACCTGCTGCAGCAGAAATCCTTCGGAAAGCTGAACTTCAGGGAAACGGGGAGAACCTTTTTGAGGCGTTCCTGTCCTGTGGAACACGGGTGGTACAAGATGTTTGTCCTCTTTTCCCAGCCCAGGTACTACCCCACGGAGGACGTTCCCCGGAAGCTGCTGAGCCACGGCAAGAAGCCGTTCTGTGAGCACAAGCGGCGCCTGCGAGCGTCCATCACCCCTGGCACGGTGCTGATCCTGCTCACCGGCCGGCACCGCGGCAAGGTGGGCACAGCTGCTGGCACAGCTGCTGGCACAGGGGTTTGGTGGCGTTTCAGACACCCTGAATTTCCCAGCTGATTTCATCTGACCTTGCTCAGCTGCTGGGTGCAAGTCTGCGACTTCTGTCTGGGTGTTTTGCCTGTCCAGCCTTTAGGGGAGGTAGAGGTGAAATGTTTGTTGAATTAAGGTCGTTCTGAGCAGAGCTGGAAGTAAAACAGGCTCAGCCAGTTGCTTGGACAAAGTGAAAGGAGTCTTGCTGCAGTGCAGAGCAGCAGAGCCACTGCCTGTTTCTGTTGCTGCAGCAGCAAACACAGAACTTGCTCCTACAGTAGGTACTGCAAAGGAAAAAATGAGAGTTTTATTCTTAATCTAATTATCAAGGTAACACTGGATTGTTGTATTGGGTTCTCCATCCTCAGGATGGTCACCAACGCAGCTGGCATCCTTTATTTTCTGAATTCTTGGTCTTTGATGTCATATTCCATAAAGAATGCTGTCAGAGAAGGAAACCTTGACAAGAAGGAACAAAACACAGCTGGGGGATGGCTCTGACTATGTGATGTTATAGGGTCCTTGTGGTGTTATCCAATTCCTGCCTGCGACTTTTATGGAGGATTTGGGTCATGGGATGGTTGGTGCCATCCTGTAAGATGGGAAAAGAGTAAAAATGGAGCAATTGGCTTTGCTCAGCCTTGAGAGATAAAGCTCATGGAGAGTCACACTCAGTTGGAGAGGAGGCAATGAAGTGCTGGAGCTTGGATCACAGGGTGGCAACTCCTCAGGTGGCACAGCTGAGCACTGTCAGGGCTTGTACCAGTAACAGAGGCACAGTCCCAGTTTGGCTGTGGTATGGGAGCACTGGGACCTGAGGATTGATACCACATCTCATTTCTTTACAGCGTGTTGTGTTCCTGAAGCAGCTTGATACTGGCCTTCTGCTTGTTACAGGTAAAACTTTTTATTTAAACATGGTATTTTTGTTTTTGGGGGGTTCTGTGGATTTGGGGTGGGCTTTTTTAAGTTCAAGTGTGTCTCTGGGGTCAGTAGCACAACTGATCTGCATGTGTTTGCTTTGGCATGTCAGTGTGGAATCCCATTTTGTGGTGGAGTCACCACCCCTGGAGGTGTCCAAGGAATGACAGAGTGTGGCACTCAGTGCTCCGCTCTAGTTGACGAGGTGGTGATCAGTCCAGAGTTGGACTTGATGATCTTGGAGGTCTTTTCCAGCCTTAATGATTCTGTCATTTGTGGCTTTGCAGGGAGGTGGAGGGGAGATGATTAAGCTTCAGTATCTGACTACATGGAAGAGCTCAGGAAGTAGATTTTTGTATTTCTAGAGGGCTTTCACTGTTGAGATTTTTGCTGTAGGCAACTCTGAAGGAACTGGTCATCACTACAAAAATTCAGCTTCAAGGCAGTGGTTTCACCAGAAATGCTGACCTTGTTCTCTCTTGTCTTCTTCTGCCCTCAGGCCCCCTGGCTGTCAACCGTGTCCCTCTGCGTCGGGCCCACCAGAAATTCGTTATCGCCACATCCACAAAGGTGGATCTCACTGGGGTGAAAATTCCCAAGCATCTCACTGATTCCTACTTCAAGAAGAAGAGGCTGCGGAAGCCCAAGCACCAGGAAGGAGAGATCTTTGACACTGAGAAAGAAGTAAGGGACAAGGGTGGTTCCTTCTTTCTCAATGCGCTTGGATAGGCTGGAAAGGGGGAATTAGCAGGAAACGAACAGATGGATTTTAAGTGGTTATTAATAAAGTGAGGTGGTGCCATTAAAATGAGGTAAACCCCCTTTTAAATTTGGGGATTTTTCTCAGAGGAGAAGGAGTGATTATTCCAGTTCAATGTTTTCTTTGACCAAGAAACACCTTTACTGTGTTGGCTCCAAGGGGTTGCTTCAGTGCTCCACCACCTTCCCATTATTGAGAACAAACGGAGAAAAGCTTTCTTGAAAATCCCAAAACTCGGGGTTTGCCCTGAATTTTCTCCTCTCTCTAAAGGATCCTGCAGTTGTTGCTCTCCAGGAATTTAATGCTGTTCTTTGTGCTTTGCAGAAATATGAGCTGACGGAGCAGCGCAAGGCAGACCAGAAGGCCGTGGATTCCCAGATCCTGGCACGGATCAAGAAGGTGCCTCAGCTCCGGGGGTACCTGCGCTCCACATTCTCTCTCTCAAACGGAGTTTATCCTCACAAATTGGTGTTCTGAGCCTTCTGGAAGCACCACATTAAACTCCAAGGGAAAAGGAAAAAAAAAAAAAAAAAAGCAAGGATTTGTGGTGTGTTCATTGCAGTCTATAAGAGCAGGTCTTGCAGTGCTTGTTACTGTGGGGTGAAACTCTGATGGGCTGCTCCAGAGTTTGGAGTGTGCAAAGTTTGGGGTGTAGGAGTTTTGGTTGCTCTGGTTTTGTGGTGGTGGTTGGATTTTTTAAACTATTGATCATAAACAGGAATTCAGCTTAACTTGGAGTGAGCTGGGGAGGGAACCTGAACAGATTTTCCTGTGGGAATAGCAGATAATGCTGGGCTGACACAGTACAGGATAAAATGTCTGTGCTGAACCTCTGCAGATAGAGAACTTTGTGGAGGTATTTCAGGAGCTATGCTTTGATTTTGATGTGGAAATGCTGGGAATACTCTACAGTTGTGCAGGATAACTTATTCTTGAAACTAAGAAAATTTGGAGTGTACATCCCTTTCCTGTTCTTTATCCTTGTGGAATGTAAGGAATACATCTGCTTAGAACAGAAAGCAAAAGCATGATCTTAATTCTGTAGGCTTGGGAATTGGTCCAAAAACAAGCTGTTTGGTGAAAGGGAAGTATTTTTTTATCCTGGGAGACTTCTGGAGTCTCTACAATTTTTCCTATCTCAAAAAGTGTATGCAGGTGAGTGAAGAAAGGAGACACAGGATGAACTTTGTGTCGAATTCAGCAGAAATGAGTGCTTGGGTAGCAGTAGCTGTGTTCTTACACAAACCAGGGATGTACAGATCACCAAGTCTGGCACTCTGGAGCTCTTCCTTAGCCAGACTTCTGCAGGAATCCAGGTTTATGTAACTGCACCATCTGTCTGCCCAGTAATTCTGAGCTGAAGTAGCCAACAGGGTCAGGATTGACGAGAAATAAAGATTTCATCAAATTCATACAGGCTCCATGAAAAGGGGATAGGAAAGGGAGCAATACAACCCTCCCTGAGGTGGAAGCTGTGCTCAGTGGGGAAGAGGAATTGGGCTTGGAGTGCTCCAGAGGCAGTGAAAGAACTTGGACACCTGTGGAGTACCTGGTTTGCACCAAGGGGCTACAGTGTGGTGCTGGTGGGTGTTAAAATGTGTCTGGAAGTGAAAGCACTGGGCACTCCCACCATCCTCCTGGTGATAATTAACAGGCTGGGAGAGCTGGGGGTGTTAAATCTGGAGAAGGGAAGGCTCCAGGGGAACCTTAAAGCCCTTTGCAGTGTCTAAAGAGGCTCCAGGAGA
The DNA here is from genome assembly GCA_013398015.1 of Oreocharis arfaki. Taxonomy (NCBI): domain Eukaryota; kingdom Metazoa; phylum Chordata; class Aves; order Passeriformes; family Paramythiidae; genus Oreocharis; species Oreocharis arfaki. Next base: position 5,059 of record VZRR01002891.1, read on the forward strand.
GCTGGAGAGGGACTTGGGACAAGGCCTGGAGTGCCAGGACAAGGGGGAACGGCTGCCCACTGCCAGAGGCAGGGATGGATGGGATATTGGGAAGGAATTGTTCCCTGTGAGGGTGGGGAGGCCCTGACACAAGCTACCCAGAGGACCCCTGGAAGTGCCCGAGGCCAGGTTGGACAGAGCTTGGAGCAACCTGGGATAGTGGAAGTGGCAGGGGTTGGAACAGGATGAGCTGTAAGGTCCCTTCCAAGATAAACCAGCCTGGAATTCTCTCTAAAGTATCGGTGAGGCTCAGCAGAGGGAGGCAGTGAGCTGCCTGTGTCTCGGTGCAGAATTCCTGGCCTGGCTGGGAGCTGTCTCTTTGTGCTGTGTTCTGCCCTGTGTTATTTTCCCTGCCACTGGAATTTTGTCAGTGATTGTTTATATCTTCTCTTGGGTGCGGTTTGGTGGATAATGGGTTTAGTCAGAGGTTTTTAAGTTAAAGGGAGTTCTTCCTGCAATTCTGAGAGTGGCCTGTTGAAGTAAAGCAACTCCAAAAAGATACAGAAGGGTTGCACACATCTCCCTACTACTGCTGAGGTAGGTCTAAGAAAAATCTTAACCAAATATGCTTAGAGAGTTCACTTCAAGTAAAAATTGTGTGTGGGAACACTGAAACGGGAAAAGCCCCATCCAGCAAGTAGAATCAGAAGAGTTTGTATGAGCATGGGGTACTGTAGTCTGCAACCCCAAGTTCAGTCACACACTTGTGCTTGAGGGAAAACTGAAGGAGGTACTGATGCTCCAGCCATTCCCTTCCCTCTGGGAGTGGGGAAGTGGCAGGAACAAAATAGCCCCAAAACCAGTCGGGTGTGGAGATCCAAGGGTGTTCTCTGGAACTCCTGGTTGCTCTGACACATTCCTCCTTCGTGGATCAGGAGACACCTGGGACCATTAACCTTGTTTGCTGGGAGGGGAGGCTTTGTCTGCCAGTTGTGCTGTCAGGAAGTGATTGGGAAATGGGAGTTGGTTATCAATAGATGCTGGTCTGGAGCAATGGCCTCACGTGCTGCCACTGCCCCGTTCCTGTCACCTGTGTGATGAGGTGGTGACAGCAACACACCCTGCAAGGTGGGGAGGGAGGAAGGGAGGGAGGGAGGAATCTCTCTGCTCCTGTCAGTCCCTGAGCTGAGTCACTGGCCCAGCTGGATGCCAGTGTCACACCAAGGGATGTGGGAGCAGGGAAAATTGGAACACCAAATCCTGCCTTCCCGAGGCCGAGCAGCTCCTCAGGCCTTGCTGCAGGAAATGGAGATGGCAAAACCCTCGTCTTCCACAAGGAGAGGCAGCGAGTGATCAGCTGTGATGTGTCTGTCTCCAACCTCCCCAATATTTTCCCTGAGTTCTGTGAAATCTGCCTCGTTTCTGACAAGCTGCAGGGTGAGGGATGGCGAACAGGAAAAACGAGGCCTGTCCAGGTGACCAGCACAGAGGGATTTTTCAACCCAGACAATGCTGGCCCCTACCTGAGCACCACTTGCAGCACATAAAGAGCCTTTGTGTGTGTTCTGGCTGTGCCCAGCGTTTCCCATTCCCAGCATGTGAACAGTTCTGCAGCCTGGGCTCGCTGAGTCACTGCTTTTTCCTGGGCAGCCCCCACAGAAGAAGCCAGAGACATCCAAAGCCTCCATCACCCAATGAAAAGTGCTGGAGACGTGCAGCTCCAAAAATAGTGACAGACTCAACCACAGCAGCACTTCATTAGCATCAAATGTGCTCTTTGCTTCAGCTGCCTAATAAAGTGATATGTAATTATAATAAAGCATCCTTTGGAGAGGAAAGAGAGAGGGATGTTGGCTTTCCCAGGGAATTGATAATAAGATGTGATGCCTTGTTATCTCCAGGCACCTATTTTTACCTGGCAGCTGTGCAGTGACCTGGTGGCTGCAGTTGCAGCCCAGTGAGGCTCTGTCCGGCTGCCATGGCGGGCAGCGGGCTCAGGGAGGCAGACACTGCCTTTGCCTCTGGAATGAGGATCCTTCTGGGACCAGGATCCTCAGGAGGAACTGAGGCTGGGCTGTAAGACAAAGTCCTTTCCAGTGCCAGGTTTGTAGAGAACAGTTACCTGGGGCATTTCAGCTGTGGCACTCTTGGGTTTAACCTTAAATAAGAGAAGATGCTGTGGCTGGAGTGCAAAGGTGCTTTCATGGGACTGCCCCACCTTTTGGGCCAGGTGGTGAGGAAAATTTGCCAAATTCCCGGATGTCCAGTGGCTGGCTGCTCAGTTCACCTGTGCTGTAGGTGCGAAGGAGAGGCTGAACCTTTATCTCCCAGCATATTTCCACCTGATCCCTGCCTCCCCTCTCCTCAGAGTTCAGAACTGTAGCAAAAAAAAATCACTCTGGATGTTCCCACAAGCTAAATAAAGAATAACCAAATAAATGCCAATCCTATGGATACACCATAAAGAGCTCCTGCTCCTAATCCTCGTTTGGGAACAGGAGCTGAAATTTCCAGCCACTATTTACCTGTTAATTTGATTTCTCCAGTTCTCCTGCATTGCAGGCTCCACTAAGCACTTGACAACTCAATGCTTAAGCAATGAAAGCAATTAAATCCTTATTTTTATAGGGATCTTACTCATAATAGTCCTCGCTATGTTTTGTTCTGGAAGCCACTGGTTGAGCAAAGCCAGGCAGTGCCTGAGTCACTGCAGAGGGTGGGTCTGGGATGCTTGCATGTGGAATTTGACATGGGTGCCAAGGAACAAGCAGGACATTTTTCTTTATTTAGTTACTTTTTAATTATTTGTTTGTTGTTTGGAGTGTTTAGACCAGAGCAGTCTTAACCCTCTCCCAGATACCAGTCAAAACCCCCATTTTTGTCAGCTGGCTGGCTTTTTTTGGCTCATTTTATCTATTTTTTTCCCCATTGTTTGAGTGTTTATCTCGGGGGAAATGACTTTGCATGTTGGATTGCACACAGAACCAGCAGCTTCTCTGACCTAAGCATGGTTCACACTCCACCAGACATAAACACTTATTAGCTATGATAGTGATGAGGAGAGAGGAAGCACAGTAGTGAAAATAGGACCTGAGATGAAAGAAATTCAGTGGTTTTTCCCTCAGCAATATTGATTTGCTGGGTGATCCTGAGCAAGTAACTTATTTTCAAGTGAGGTCTGTGCTCACATAGGGCAGAAAGCAGAAATACTTTCTCATGTCTGCTCTCAAGAAGTGTTTTCAACTTCAGAAAATGTAAAGTTTATGTCCATTTTCTAAAGTACATAAAAGAATAAGCAGTCTCTGCTTGGCTGACATGGAGAGGGGACCTGATCCATTAATCTAATCTTGTTCTGTGAGATCATATCAACATTTCAGACTAAAAAATACAAATGTTGTGTTGTGTTGAAGCCTGGCACAGGTGGCACGAAGAATAAATGTTCTCATAGTCCTATTTATCAGTTCTAATGTCATTTTTTTCGGAATTTAGGCTGTTTTATTTGTACAGGGCAGCAGAGCTCCAAGATTCAGAGACTCTGGAGCCATTGTGTATTTCTGCAGTTGCCCAATTAGCAGCTCCTGGTGCTTTGCCTGCAGATTGGTTTTAATGATGATCATAACCAGCTTCTCATAGTTTACATCTGCTGAGCTCTTTGGCCTTGTGACACCCAGCACAGGTAAAAAGTTGCCATTAGAACACCAAGAAACCACACAAAGGTAAAATGATTGCTCCAACCCATTGGGACGAGTCAGTGGGATGCAGAGAACCACCCCAAGGAGCACAAGGAAAGGCTCTAAATCTCATGGAGAAAATAGAGAGTAAACCAGAAGCAATTTCATTTTCATTTATGTTGTCAGTCCTAGTGGATGCAGAGGTTTTCCACTGGCCTGACAGATGTGATTGTTTATAAAATGAAGGCTTTCAAGTGTCACCACGTGCTGTACATGGGATCCTGTTGTTCAAAATGGCCATTTTCACAAGAGGAAATAAACCCCAAGATAAAAGGTATAAAAGCAGACCTTGGTTCACAGGGGAGGAAGGGCATTTTTCAGAATAAGGCCCTAAAAAGAGTGATGCACCCTCATAATGATGTCACCATGCAAATTCCTGGTGTGAGTGTCCTGCTGAGCTGAAAGGAAGATCTCTTTTGTGGAATTTCATTGAAATTGGTGGGGAAGCAGAATTTTTCCTTCAAGTAAACACAAAAAAATCTGAACAAATGGCCCTGTGGAAGGAGGGAACTGAAAGCACAGCAACTCCTGCTCGAAGGAGAGGCACGTGGCAGAGCTCCTGTGCATTGCACATCATCCACACGGCTTCCCTGGGGCCTGACAAAAAGGCCTCTGGAAACCTGGAGCTTTGTGTTTGTGGGAGAGAAAAAAGCCAAACACAGGCCCAGAGCAGGGACACTGGGAGAAAAAGGAAAACTGCCTTTTGAGGCTGTTGATGCAAGAGAAACTTTGAGAGGGTTGGGGGTTTTTTTGTTCAAATCCTGGCTTTGGTCAAAGCACCGAGCATAAAAACGTGTGGTTTATTTAATGCAACACTCCAGGAAAGACTTGCCTGCTTTGTAATTAAACAGAACTTCATCAAGGCAATGTCTCACATCATCCTGTAACTGCCTTCTAACACAGACAACCCATTAATCCTCAAACTGCCTGACAGCTTGAATTAAAAAAAAAACATAATTAAAATAATACAAATAACAGCACAAATTGTGTGGTTTGGGCTCCCTTGAAATAACTGCTGATTTCACAAGTGCCTGAGAAGGGTGTCCCAGTGTGAGCCAGGCAGTGCAGCTGCTCCTGGGGATTTATAATTCTCATTAGAATTTCTATCATTCTTCCCATCCTGTCACCATGAGCTTCAACTTTCCATGTCATTCAATTGCCACCACCCCAAGCCTGGGCAGACTGGGTAATCAAGCCTAAAAAAATGGCTTTTTGATGTGTTTGTCAGGCCCAATCAAGAGCCACATGATAACAGAACGGAGCCCAGCACACACAACGTGGTGCCTGTGCTGCAGGAGGAGGGTTGGGCTGTTGTCACCTGTCTGGGAAAGGATAATCTCATGCAGGGGGTGATGCTGGTGGCTTTGGGTGACTGACAGCACTGCTCTGGTTCTCCTGTTGATTAATTGATTGTTCGTGGGTTAATTTTAGTCGAAGTTCTGTTCTTCCTGGTTTCTCTGTAGGCTGCTTGTGATGTTCTTTTGAAAGAAACACTGTGCTGTTGTTAAGCATAAAGTGAAGGTTTATAAAACAATTACTCCCTGTCAGGACCAGGATTTTATAAGCACAGGACATTCCACTGCAGCACCATAAAATCACCTCTACCACATCACAGATGAAGAAATTCTCCTACCTGTAGCAGCATGAAAAGATTTTCAACCATCCTGGCTTCGCCCAGGGGCCAGTCCTGCCCAAATGTGGAATGATGAATTATTTGGCCTTTCTTGGCTTGTGCCATCTGGCTGGAAGGAAAATAGGGAAAAATAGGTGAGTCAGAGAGAGCACAAGAGGACTGCACCTCTCACATAAATTAGCAGCATCTCAAAGCACAGCACACATCTCCAGCCTCTTCTGTTTGTTTCTCTCATACTTATATCCTGTCAACTTGTTCACTCGCTGGGACTTTATTGTATAATAGTTATTACTCTTCTTTTAAGAGTACATTCTTGGCTGGAAATAGAGGAAAGAGGTACTGGAAAGAACAAGGGAAATGCTGCAAGAAAGAAAGGAAGGGGAGGAAGGCTCTATGGGCAGAGCACCTTTGGAGATGGGGGCGCTTAGAGCTGCAAGACAGCACCACACAGAGAGCAAAATTGTTCTTCCCAGAAGAAAACCATTCCACTTCTTCCACTTTGCACAGCTTGGCTTCAGTTCTCAATTAGTGGCTTTCAGTTTTAGCTTTGTTTTGAATGCCTGTCACCACTGAAGAGAAAATCAGCACAGACTAACAGGGCCAGGGATTCACTGCCCTGCCTTCCTTTTGTCAGGAAAAAGGGTTGGTAGAGCTGCAGTGCCTGTGCAAACCTGCTAATTAGGAATTCACAGCCTTGGAACTGATTTATGAATTGCAAGCAGAAGACAATGATGATGAAAGTTCAAAAGCCACCTCATTTATAATTCTCATTTAATATCCTGCTTTGCCTCTTTTCTTCGGTGTCCTGTTGGTTCAGACTCTCCAGGGACATCTTCCAGTATCCCAGGCTGCTCCAAGCCCCTTCCAGCCTGGCCTTGGACAAGGGAATTGTCCCAAAATGCACTTTTCCCCCTGGAATGTTACATTGCAAACATCAACATTTCGGCTTTTTATTCTGATTGGGATTGAACATTTTTAACAAATATTCTGTAAAACTCTGCCCAGATCTCAGCTTTGACCAGTGCATGCACGGAGCCATCCAAGTGGGGAGAGAGAACTTTTCCAGGGATATCAGTTCTGGAATTTGGCCATTACAGCTCTTGTTCAGTGTGGAGTAACAGGAATTTCCCCTGCGTTTGAACCAATCCCTGTTTGAGGGAATCCCTCAAATACAGGGATTGTAGGATTAATATTTCTACCAATTCACTTGGGAAATTAGAGAAAATTCTTGAAATACAAATGTAGACACTCAAAGTATTTCTTGATAGGCTAAGAGAAAACAAGCTCATGACACTTTTCCTTTCCAAGGGTTTTAAATGAAATTTAAGTAAAAGATGGGGTAAATCTGAAGCTAGAGATGCCACCTTGTCAAGTTTATGTGGTTACAATGTTGAGCAGAATATTGGAGCAGATTTTTTTTGTTCATTTATTTATCCCTTGTGTTACTGCACCAGTTTTCAGAGAGGTTGAATTTTAAGACAGCACAGATTTGCTGTATTTAAACCTACCTATTTTTGGATAGTAATAATGAGTCTTCTGAGACATTCTAGATTCAGAAATTCAGGACAACCACTCAGGGATCTGCTCAGCTCCCAACCACTCTTCCTCACTGATGGGCAGCATTTAGGTATTTCCCTCCAGAAAAGACTACCTGAGTAAGAAAATGAGAGCTGAGATTAGGGAGAGCACTGTTAAATGCCAGCACCTCAAGGGAGATGTGGAAAAGCTGCAGGAAAGCCCAGAGGGAAGATCAGGCTTCCAAAGTCCATGGCCTCCAGAGAAAGTTTGAAAGGACAGGGATTGTTCAGCGCAGAGATGATGGAGAGGAATTCTGGTCACAGCCCTCATGGGTGAAGACAACAGGAGAGGGAGGAAAGAAACTGTTCTCTGTGCCTGCAACAGCTGGGAAAATAAATGGAAAGGGTTAAATCGCTGTAGCACAGGTTCAGTTATGAATTAGAAAACTCCCTTAAGGTAAAGACAATTCAGTAGTGGAAGAGACTGAGCAGAGAAGCTGTGGCTGCCCCATCCCTGGGAGTGTCCAAGGCCAGGTTGGACGGGGCTTGGAGCAGCTTGGATAGTGGAAGGTGTCCCTGCCATGGCAGGGGGTGGAATGGGATGGACTTTAAGGTCTCCTCCAACCCAAACCATTCCAGAATTCCCTGATTCTCTGATTGCAGGTGGAGTCTCCATTGAGATGAGCCAGGTGTGTGTCACAGCACTGCACTGGGTTGTCTCTGAGAAAACATCCCAGCATCTTTATTACGATTCCAAAATTTACATTGTTTCCTGTCCAATTTAAGTAAGGCCATGTTTGCAAGGGAGTGATTCATACTCTTGTTTCCTATAACCCTTACTCATTTTAATAAGAATATCTTTCTATTTGTTCTTCCTCCCTCAAGCCCACCTTGCAATCTTCAGCAATTATTGCTCCTCTAAATGAGATAAATGTGAATATTTCCCTTTGCAATTAAAATAAATTTCTGAGGTTTGGAATTATTTTATTTTGAGGTCTAGTTTCTTCCTTCTCCTCTGTCAAACACTGATTTTTTTTTCCACTTCAGTCCTAAGTTTTACTTGGAGAAACTGTATTTTTTAATCCCAGATAATGTGCCAAGAAATGCCAGTATTGCTTGGGTAGTGGCCTTATTAATGATGGCATTTGGGCTCCCTAAATAACAAGAACCAGGCAGAGGAGCCAGGATTCAGGGTCTGCAAATCTGGTTAGTGCAGACCACATAAAAATAGCAACTTGTTTTTCTTTTTCACACATGCCTTAGTGCCACGGTGGTCACTGAAACTGGAAGTGCCATTTTTAAATTAAGAGAAAGATGCACAGCAAAGCCTTGGGATGAAAAGAGTGCTCTCCACATATTATAGCTGTTAATGTAAAATTAAACTGAAGGGCGAGACAATGTAGCTTTAAATCTCATTACATAAAAGGCAAATTCCAAGCAGGAATAGGGGATTTCCATTTGCAGCTCACAGGAGTGAATTTTTGCCCACGGACCATGAGCATCTTCTGCTAAATCTCAGCATCTGTGATGTCCAGAGAAGCACAAGGACACAGGAGACCTGCACAGGAGGGAGCTGATCCCCAAATCCTGCCACTAGAGGCAGAGGCAACCACAGCAGCTCAAAGAATGCTCAACATCTGCCCAAAAATTACGGAAAAAAATGCAAAATAATGGAAGCAAAAGAGCAGTTTTCTGTAGGATCCTGTTTGCAAGTCGAGGACTTCATTCCTTCAGCTTGAGGATCTGTGTCACAAAGTTATTCTGGTCTATTTTTTAAGTCTTCCCATAAAGTAGTCCAAGACTTCTTTGTAGTTGCTGCTGTACCCCTCTGACTGCACATTGAAGCTGCAGTGGCTGACGTTTGTTGGTGACAGGCAGAACACAAATATTATATTTTTTTCATTACATTACACAATGTCTTCTGCAGCAGATGCCAGGCAAACTGCATGGAGTCTGCTGCATCCAGCACAGCCCTAGCATTGAAAATTCCATGTGGGAAGCTATATCATCATTCCATTAATTCCTGAATGGCAGGCACTTCAAATAATTTAGGAAATCACATTTACCAGTGATTATTTTATTTACCTGCACTGAAGGCAGGACAGGGCACATTTCTCACTTTTATTCCATTGCATTCATTCAATAACTGCTTTTTAACTTGGAATTGTCAAGTCAATAGAATTCAGAAGAACTCCAAATAAGCAAATCAATAACTATAAAATGGTGAATATCCCTTCTGCTCAGCTTGGGAAGTCTTCACACAGATATGGCTAAAAGGAGGATTTCCAAAGCACCTGCACAATGTGCAGGTCAGAGCTAAGGGAGCTGTTTTCACTGAGGACTGCTCAGGTTACTTCCCACACAAACCCACATGGGTCAGGATCCTTCCTGGGAGAAACTGTCAAAGGAAAAAGCACAGGCCCTGCCAGGGAATAATGTGGCCACACACCTCATTCAGTGCCTCACCTGCTGTGGAAGCTTCCAGAGCTTCACCTGCCTCTCCTGGCTCTGAGCCAGCTCCTCATTCCAATAAAAGGCCTTGGCTCGCATCCCAAGGCAGTGGATTGAATCCACAACCACATCAAACATGGATTCTCCATGTGGGAGCTACTGTGGCAGCCACATTCCTCTGGGATAAAGCAGTCCAGGAGGCCTTAGAAAGAGCACAGGAGAGCTGCAGACAGCAAATTCCCAGCCTGTGAAACAGCCCTTTGGAGAGCAGTTACATGCAAAGCTCTGGAAAACACTGCAAACCCCTTCTGCTGATGTCCTTCATGTTCCTCGTGAAGGGAACATCCCTTTTGACTCCCAGCTCTGCCGTTTGTGTTGATTTTGTGGAAGATCCTCAACTAGCACCATGATAGTACCACAAGCTCTAAAGATGGAATGCTTTTTTGGTGGAACGTTACTCCCACTAAAATGCACACAGACTTGGTGTTTCTCTCCCTCTATTCCTGTCACATGTGGATGAATGAAAACAATGCAAAACTCCCACTCTGGCAACAAAACAATAACACCCATGGCTGTCTCCCCATGAAATGTTGTGACTAATCCAGCCCCAGCAGCTTTTCCTTTGCGCCAAGGAACCTTCGGGAGCCTGGCTTATCTCCTCCCCACCAGAACTCAGCTGCCACGTCCCACCTGCCATAAAATCTTCCAATCTCAGCATTCCCTCTCTTCTGAGTCCTCCCAAAGCTCCCATGGGAGGATCAGGGTCCGTCTGCAGCCGCTGTTCTCTCTGTCACGTCTTGACCAAAAATAACAGATGCCCATGAAGATTCTCCCTCATAAAAACCTTTGATAGCAGCTCAGCACACTCTCTTACTGTTCAAAAACCACTGCGGCACAGAGGCAAACAATATCTGTTTCCAGAATAAAACCAAGCCTGGAGACTCCTCTACTCTCCAACACATGAATAGCAGGGATGTCCTACCAAACAGCGCCCAGAGCTATCACACAGATCTCTAAATTACTGCTTGTTTGAACTTACCTGAACCCTGTGTCAACTGAGCTGGCCTCAAAAACAAGCTACACAATGGTGTCAGTGCTCACGCTGCTGAATCAGTGCTACGAAAGGGCTTTGCATGGGCTCTGTGTTGAGTGGTCATCCATCACATGGAAAAAAATGCTTCTTCCCAACCAGATTTAATAGGATATAAAGCACTGGCGGCAGATCTCGTTTTACTCCAGCTCTGAATAGGCTTTTCCTGCAGTAGCACAGCACATTTGTTATAATGCACTAATATGTTAAACAATTTAATCTGATCAAACAGGTAAATAAATGCGTAGAGCTCCATCTCTGCTCGGCTGTGAACAGCCGCTGTTCCAAGAAAAGCAGACACTTGCAATGGGAATCCCCACAGCAATTATCCACTAAAACTATTTAACATTTATCGCCACGTCTCTCTCATTAACATGATTTGTCTCAGCAGCACGTCCTTTGCCGAACATCCAGGTACAGCTGCCTGTGACACTTTGTGCCTCTTGAACGGGCTCAGGGCGAGGTCTGAGAGAACTGAGGGTGAAATTAGGCTGAGAAAGAAGGATCAATTTCCTTTGGACCCCCTTTTTTCCACACATACTGAGGTGTTGCAACACTTCTGCTTTACACCCTCTGGAATCTTTGGTACAAACATAAATCCAGAGGTATGGATTTTAATGGACATACCTGCTCGCTCATGAGTCCTTTGGGAAAAGCTCCTTGAGAGGTGACAGGATTCCTGCGAGGAGGTGACAGAGGGGGACAAGGGGAAAGGAGAAAGGGAAATCATTCTGTGAGGGGACAGACAAAACAAGAGTGAGCAGAGGTGCAGGAGAGGAGAAACAACCATGACAGGAACGTGAGGGACCAAGAGGGATCAGTCCTGGAGGGACGTGGGGAGTTTCAGAGGGGCCCACGAAGTCAGGCCAAGAGGGTTGAGAGGGAAACTGAGGGGAACAGCGCTGAGGGAGCAGCTCTCGCTGCGGGCAAATGGTGGCGGGAGGTGAAGGGCTGAGGGAGCGGCCACTGCGTGAGGGAGAGACCTCGGGGCAGCGGGGCGAGGCGCTGAGGAGAGCAATGCCTGGGGGACGAGGCAAGGCGCCGAGGGGAGCGCCCCGCGGCGCGGGTGAGACACTGAGGGGACAACACCCGGTGCGGGTGATCCGCTCCCCGCGATGAGGGTGAGGCGCTGAGGGGAGCGCACCCGGCGCGCTTTATGCGCTCCCCGCTGTGCGGATCCGCTCTCCTTGGTGCGGGTGAGGCGCTGAAGTGAGATACGAGCGGGCTGAAGCTCTGAGGGGAGCGCTCCCGGTGCGGGTGCGGCGCTGTGGCCGGTGCAGGTGACCCGCTCT
>VZRR01002891.1:17220-121366 GCA_013398015.1 Oreocharis arfaki
GATCCGGGTCACCGACCTGGCCGAGCTGCCCAGCGAGATCATTGGGGTGGCCGAGCCCGGCGACACCGAGCTGGAGGTGAGGCGGCCCCCCGAGCTGCGGGGAGGGACGGGGCAGGGCTAAGGGGTGAGGGGGAGGATGCCCTCGGGAGGGGGGCACGGTGGCAGCGGAGGCCTGAGGCGAGGAGGACGGGGGGATGGGAGATGGAGGTGCAGGGAGGATGACTAGGGGAGGATGGGGGGCCGGGGTGGAGGATGCTGGATGCGGATGCAGGGTGAAGGATTTGGAGTACGGAGCCAGCCGGTGTCGAGGCGTTCTGCTTGTCTTGAGTCAATCTGATTTATTTCAAATAATAATGAAAGTGGAGCTGAGCAGGAGGGTGGTGAGGTGCTGATGTAAAGGGAGGGTGAAGTATTGGTGCGTCCTCCTTGTTTTGGATCCATAAGGTTTGGAAAACAGAGCCGCACTCAGGGATTTCAGTGTGGCCTTTGGCCCATTTATTTTTATGGAAGGTTTTGTATCTTCTTGCTGTTACTTTTAGACGGTTTGTAATTCCTCAGCCTTACGACGAGATGCTCAGGGGTGCCCGGGTGTTTTATTCAGCTGTTGACAGTGATCATTATTGAGGAGCCAGGAGGGCAGCCCAGATTTTCATCCCGGCTTTTTACCTTCCCAAAACTGCCCGTGGTGTTGGCTGCGGGCAGGCGGTGCAGCTGTTTTGTCTTAGGAGGAGCCGCTGAAGGACTGAATGTCACGGATTATAGGTTGCATCTATTTTGTAGGCTGCATTTTTTTTTTCCCCCCTGTGTGCCTCCCTTCTCCTCTTTCACCCCGCCCTCCTCCCCAGCAATGTGGCTCGCAATGACACAGGGGCTTTGTCACCGGAGCTGAGCGGTGGGAGCCAACAGGGGACGGTCCAGCCTGAGCTTTATCTCCGGGCTCTGTTTGGTCCCAAGCATTTTAGGCCCAAAAAAACCCCCTTTTAGTGAGGCTTTAGCTGCTGTCTGGGGTGTTGCTGAGAAGAACCCACGAGCAGTCCTGACAAACATCATTGTTCATCGGGTGACGTGGAATCTTTATGGGGTTTGGGGAAACTTCTCCCAGCCTTATCTAAGGAGAGATGTTTTCTGCTGAACGTGCGTTTTCTGTCCTGTGTGTTGGGACACCGGGGACTGGCAGGGAAAAATCAGCTGCTCCCATGAAATGGATGTTGGCAAGTATCACATGAACAGGAAAAGGGAGACTTTTAAAGGTGGCTGACTTATCTCTGTGTGTATAGACATGGAATGATTCTCCCTTGTGATCAGAGTTGCTCTGGCATTCGGTGCAGCTTGGATGCAAGAAAACATTTTGATTCCATGGCATAGTTCTAGAAGCAGAATTGAGACTAAAAACTGTGCTAGGAAAATAATGTGCTCCCACAGCATTTTTCATGTTATAGCCTAAGAAAGGAGGATATCCTTTAAAAACAAACAAGATCTTATTTTAAGATCTTGCCAGCCAGGCCAGAAGTGTGTTCCAGCCTGAAACTTGACACACAGCTTCACTTGACAAACACTTCAGCTCTGGAGAATTTTTTGTTAGTGTTAGGAATGTTCTAAAACTCCAGTTGTTTGGTAGAGGTAGGAATGGGTGCTCCTGTGTCTTGTTCTTTATGACATTTATTATAACGAGTGTTTCAGCAAGCCGGTGCCACTGATTCACATCGTTTTTCCTGCTCCAGAGATTATTTTCCTGTTGTTCGTGTTTGCAGTGCAAAACTTTTAAATAAATAATTAAATAAGACTTTTTGCCATGGTGCTTATTTTTGATAAGTACTGATTTTGACTTATTTTGATCTTTGTTCTTGAGTCACAGCTTATTCAATCCCTTTATTTCCATCCACTGATAGAATTGATGATCACGAGTGATCTGTGTATTTTTCAGATATCTGCAAATTGGTTTAGAGTTTGGTATCGCGGGGGGAGGGAGATTTAAGAAAAAAAAGGAAATTTCAAAAGATGCAAATGTAAAATATTTAGCTCTTAACTTTTCTCTGCCTTTTTGGAATGCTGTTTTTATTTAAATAAAGGGTACTTTGGTGATGTGGAATGGCCTTGAGGAGCCATTTTGTGGAAATAGGTGCACACATCTGATTGAAGCGTGGCCGTGCAATCGACTGCTACACAAGAGCTCATTTACACTCTTTCTACTCCTACTTGCAGTGTAATAAATATCTTTGAAAATGGTCCAAACAGAAATCTCTTGGGATGTGCTATTGGCCAAGGGTAGGAGATGCTGCAGCTGCTGCTTTGGTTAGGAAACTTCTTTAATTCACTTCTTGTGCTTCCATCAGTGGTGGTCAGAAGCCTGGCTGAATTTCTCAGCTGAAGTGCTTAATTAAAAATGTATAATGTTTCATACTTTAATGGATATTTTTTGGGTGGAGAAGTATCATTCTGGCCTGTTTTGCTTAAATATCCCTTTAAAGAGCTTATTGGTGACTAATGTCAGTGTGTTTGGATGTGTTTCCTTTGTCCTTCTGCTCAAAGGTTCTGTCTATTTATAAAAAGAAAAGCAGAGGAAAAAATGTTACAGTGCTGGTGTTATGCCAAGAAAAGGCTTATAAAAACTTATTATTTTGTTATTTTGACTCCCATGCAGCTTTGATTTTCTCTTTTTGTACATTTATATACACATATGTATTTTAATGGTGTGTTGCAAGAGCCCTAACCTTCTCTTTCAACTTCTTCTAGGAGTATGTTGAGTTTTAGAGAGCGTGGAGGTTTTTGCTCTGTTTTTATTTTTTCTGTGATGATGTGTGCCAACTTCTTTGACTGTCTCAGCGTATTTACAAAAAAAAAAAGAGTTGTTTTTTTTTTTTTTTTATTTGATAGAATTTTGTAATGATATGCATGAAACAGCCGCTCCTGGTGCGGGTTTCCCATTAAAATCCTCTAGTCAGGAGAGACCTGGATTAGTCAGTGATTACAGAAGCCTTTGGACCCTTATTTTAAAACCTTTCACACAGAGAAATCTTCCAAAGTGCAAAGTCTTCTCCTTCTTGGAGACAACCCGACGTGACAGAGCTGGAGGTGTTGCCATGACATTTTGGCCGGTCAGTGCCCACCCAGGAGGGACATTCAGTGGAGGAAGAGCTGTTCCTTAATGTGCCCCAAAGGGAACTGCAGCAGTTCCAGAATCTTCCCAACCAAGCATCTTTCCTGGAGTCAGTAACCCCAGGAGCGTGGTCAGGGTTTGTCTGAAGGAGGGGAGGCCCCTTAAACCAGGCAGATCTGATCTGCCACCTCTGCAGAGTCACCACAGAATCCCAGACTGGTTTGGGGTGGAAGGGACCTTAAAGATCATCCAGTTCCCCCTCCTGCCATGGGCAGGGACACCTTCCACTGATTTTAACATGAGGCTGGAAGTGTGGCTCCTCCCTCAGTAGCTGTTGGGATCGTGTGGATGTGTGTCCTCATCTGATGTTTGGACTCTTGTTAAGCTCTGTTCTTGTAGGACAGAGTGAGGTGCCGCTGGGCAGGTGTTGCTCTGCCCTGAAAACAGTTACCTTTAATCAAGTGGAAGTTAAAAAAAAATAATAAAAATGAAAGAAATAAGGAAAAAGTGGTGGCCTTTCCTCTTCCCCCCACTGTGGCCTGGGCTGGCTCTCCACGGAGAGGTTGAAGAGCTGAAGTCCAGTGCTGTTTTCTCAGCATGTGCCAGTCCTGTGACTGACTTGTGTTTGCCATGGAATGATTTAGACAGGAAGGTTTCTGCTAAACTTGGAAGTTTTCACCCATTTTCCCTCCCGGCCCACAGAAAACATTTTGTCACTTTTCCCTGATTGCTGAAGGAGAGAGCAGTTCCCTGCAATTATCTGGGTCAGTGCTTCTCAAACCTTTCTGCTTGTGACCTTACTGCCATCTACAAGCGTCACCTCTGTCAAGCTGAAGGTCCCTAATGCTGCCATCGACAATTGACTCCTTCCTAAGTGAATGACCCCTCCTGGGGTTGTGACCTCTGACTTGGGAACTGCTGATCCAGGCGTGTGGCAGGCTTGAAACACCCTCACCCTGCCTGTGCATCCCCTTCCAGTGCTTCAGTGCTCCTCTGCCAGGACCTGGAATTTATTAAACTTCTCTAATATGGACTCCTGCGTCTCTGACTTTTGGTTTTTTGAAGTCGTATTTTAGTTAACCTTGTGGAGAAACATTAGGAAACTTCTCAAGGATGATTTTGCAAATCTGTTTCCCAAATATAGATCTTGTTACCAAATGCAGCTGATTAATTCAGTGATCTGCACTCTCAGATGTTTAAATTACAAAGATTTTTCTTTACCTTTTGCAGCCATTTTCACCTACCACTCGAGTAAGAGCCAAAGAAATATTTTAATGAGCAAATAAAGAAACAACACTTTATAGCATTTTCTTTGTTTACATCTTGCTTGTACTCTGTAATTCATCTCAGATATGAAGGTTATTTGGGAAATTTATGTGGTTACAAAAATCATTTGGGATAAAATTGTCAAAGATAGATGTGTCTTAGTGCTTATTTCTGAACAATGAGATTTCTAATGCTTTCACCAAAGAAAATAGTTCCTTCTTTTAGCTGAGTTATTAAAAACCTTCACTGCCCCACACAGGACTCGGCAGAGGCTTTGGACAAGAGGATATGGTTAAAATTTCTTGGAGCAGAAAAAATTGGAACAACCTTGAAACTTGTAGTTTTAAACTGCAGCACTAAAGCATGGTGTAAAGTGCAGCAGCTGCTGAAACATCAGGGAGAAAATGTTCACACATATTTATATATTTGACACGTGGTGTAGCAAGGAAAGGGCCTTAGAGAGGGGCGAGGAAGATGTTTTAGAAGAAATTAAGGTGGGTTTTGCAGCAAGGCAGCTTCCTGCTGGGTGTCCCAGCAAATGCCAAGAGCAGGAATGCTGTTGCCCAGCAGAGTGGGAGACAAGGAGAAGGGACACAGGGTTGTTTATGGAGCGGTTTCTGTTGGGATGTGTATTTCAATCTTCAGGGTACCTTTAGAGCTGCCACTTGTGCTCTTTCTCTTACAGAAAAATCCATACTTTTTGTAATTCAGCCTTTTTACATTGTTTTATTGGTGTTTCTAGAGACAAAAGAGCAAAGTAAACAAGTGGTGCTGCCTCTGTTAACTCTGTACAAGAGGAACGACCTTATATCTGTAGTGGGGTGGTAGAAGTAATAGAATTAATTCTTTTCATGCTGCTGTTCAAGGTATTTTGCAATTTTGAGGTTGTTTCTGATTTTCTGTCTGGTTTGTACCTCCTGTGAAATGGGAATAATCCTTGTTTAGTACTCAGGAGGGTGTTAGGGATGTATTTGACCCTGATTGATGTTCCCCCATCTTCATCTTCACGTGTGAACTTCAGCCAGTTGAACTCTGGAGGAAAAGAATTAAATGTTTTTGGGGAGATTTAGAGGCTTCCCTTTCCAATATGCAACTTTAGGATAAAAACCCCCCCATTTGTGCACAGCTTCACTGCTCCTCAGTTCCCTGAGTAGCAGAATTCAAATACACACACCCCACAGGCACCACTGCCAGTACCAGGGAGAGGACAAGGGGCAGGGATTGTAGCCAGAGGAAAAAGCTGCCTTTTAGTGACAGCTCACATTTAAATTTACTTAATAGGGTCATAAAACCTCAGGCTAAAACTCTTCACGTAGATTTGTGTGTGTTAATTGTACTAGGTCTGGTATTTCCTATCACCAGAGAAACATGTTGCCCTGAAAATAGGGAATGTTAGCTGTTCCTTTGTGGGGCAGAATTGGCACAAATTCTGTTTAATGGGAAGAATTACCTGGGTAAGGTCATGTAGTAGGATGCAAAAGGACAAATACTGGATACATTGGGAAAGATGACACCTCCCCATAGTTCTTCTAAAATTAGGTACCTTTTGTGCTTCTCGGTGTTGAAGAAGATGTCAAAGACCAATTAGAGTGATTGAACTTTGGCTCTCCATTTTCTAATTAAAATATTGACTAAAATTGATTGAAAAGATCTAACAAGGAAATAATGTGTAAAGATAAGATACTGTAAAATTAAAACAGTGTGACAATTAAACTTTCTACTAACACAGTTTTTAGTTCTGTGTAAGTAGCTGCTCGGGTAACTTGTTCTATGGCAAAGTGGTTTGTTTGTTACATCCTCTTCATCCTCTTAGTTTCTGTTCAAGCTTAATCAGGAATGTTTGGATTTGGGAAGTGATGGATCAGGGACTGGTTCAGGTGAGGTACATCCTCTTCATCCTCTTAGTTTCTGTTCAAGCTTAATCAGGAATGTTTGGATTTGGGAAGTGATGGATCAGGGACTGGTTCAGGTGAGGTACATCCTCTTCATCCTCTTAGTTTCTGTTCAAGCTTAATCAGGAATGTTTGGATTTGGGAAGTGATGGATCAGGGACTGGTTCAGGTGAGGCTTGTGCTGGGCTGGGTTTGGTGCCTGCCCCTGACACCTCCCCAGGTGCTGCACAGGGAAATACTGGGGCACCCCAGAAAGGTGCTGGAAATCAGCCCCAAATCAGAGCTCGCACTCAGGTGTAAATCCTGAGGCAGCCCAGAGGCAGCAGGAAAGGGAAATTGACCTTTCATAAACACTGGTAGTTGTGTTGTCTGTATCAGAATTTGTGAAAGAGCGTGATGGGGGTTTCTCTTGCATTTTATTCTAACTTGTTTTGACTTCAGATAGTTGGAAGATGACGAGTTTTGCCTGGAGATACGAGAACCCTGGCAAGGGCTGGGACTCCTGTGTGCAGTCTTTAGTGTATCCAGAGGGAAGCACTGATGGATCTGGCAGGGACCAAGCAAAGCTCTCTCAGTGTTGGGGTGGGAAGGGCTGTGTTGGCTCCCAGGGAGAGCCAGAGCAGTTCTCTGGGATGTGTCCAAACCCTGGAAGCTCCCAGGATGTTTGTCCCAGCCTCACTGGGAACATTTGGTCTTGAAGCGCCTATTTGGAGGTAGCTCTGAGTACTGACCTCTAGTAAAAAGGCTTTTGAGGAAAACAGCCTTTAATTTAATTTGCTGGAGTGTCTGTCCTGTGTAGCAGATGACCTCACACCTTTCTTCTCATATCCTCTTGTTTTCTGGAAGTGCAAATGCCTGCTTAGACCTTCAGATGATGTTGAATAATTAAGGTTTTTTTTCCACTGGTTCCATAAGCTGTGTATAAAAATCAGATGATGTAAACTGCATTATCAAAAGTCTCTGAGTCCCATTTTGGAATGATCTTGTAAATGTGTTGAAGCTGATGTACTTCCTGTAGCATTTACCCAAATTAGGGCTCATTTCCCTTATGAAAGACCAAAGCAAAACACTCGTCCCAGTCCCAGACAGACCATACACGCTTTTGAAGCAAATTGAGAACTGTGAGATCGGGGAGAAACTAAAACTTCAGCAGGAAAAGGCTTTTCGTCAGCAAAACTGCACGTATTTGACACTGACTCGTCCTGATTGCTACAAGACAGACTCAGAGCTGTAGAGCCATATCAAAAGGCAAAAAAAAATTCACTTTCCTGTTAAACTGTGGGATTTGAGGAGCAAGACTTGCAGCACCGAGTACATCACAGCTTGTCTTTTGTGATGGTATCTTTGTTATTAACAAACACCACAGACCTGTTTTCTTCAGCGTTTAACTCTCAAAATGCAAATACTAATTCTCTTTTTCCTCCATTTCTGCAGCTTGTTGTCACTTAGTGGAAAATCCATCCGGTTTAGTTCAAGAAAATCAAAAGCCAACTGTTGTAGAGAGTGATTCCATCTATAACAGGAAACAAACTTATTTTTGAGACAGCAGAACACACAACAGGAGGTGGTTATTTAAAATGTATAAATATGCGGTTTAGGAATTAATATTCATAATCTCTTGGAGAAATTAATTAAGGAGGTTTATTAGGTATAAGGAGCTCAATGCAACATCCATTCAAATGTAATTACGATGTGAATTCCTTTCAAGTGAACTTTTCCTGGCTCTAGTGGTAAATGTCCTACTGCAAAGCTGTTTCCCTGCCTTTAGTCAGGGGCTGTGTGGCACTGGCAGATGTGATTTGTCCTGCAGCATTTTAACGAGCTGTTCAGGAGTCTGCAATTAGCCAGAAACATTTATTTCATGATCTCTGTGGCTGCTGCCTGCAATTAAAACACCCCACAAAACAAACAACCCTGGATGCCATAACCCATGGCAGCTTCGTCTCTCACATTGCCCTTCCCACACCTATATTTATTTATTAAATGAGAGAGGGACAGTTTTACAGCATAAAGATGGGCCAAAGATTGTGTGTGAGGGTGGATGAGATGAGACACTTTGGAACGTGGCCAGAAGCCCTTTGGATACCGAATCCCTTCAGACACCGGATCCAGAGTATCAGAAGATGCTTGGCTCATGGCTTTCCTTGAGCTTGCCACAAGTGACTTTGCTGAGCTCTGCTGTTGTTTGCTCGAGGGAGTGAAGTTGTCTGTAAATTACGTAAAATTCTGAGTTTTCCAGTCCCAGGCTGGGTTAAACCATAAATACGTTTTTGTCTCATGGTTTGCTTGTTTTCTGTTGTTCCAGCTTAGTCTCCAGTTTTATTTAGAAGTGCCAAAAAAGCCTCTTTCTTCTGTCTGAAATGATGAGGAGGAGACTTTTAGGGTTTTAAACTGTGGTAGCAACTGGAAGTATTTTGAGAAAGGTGTAGCTAAGTGCAAGATGATAAAATTGAGGAGGGAAGAAAGCAGGGGAGGGAGGGAGTGTAACAGAACTCTTGGTGAATTGGAGAGAACTGGTTGGTTGGTTTGTTCATTTGTTTATTTATTTGAAGAGCTCCAAAACTAGAACAAGCACGTTCTTATTACACAATATTAGTGACCTATTAGTTTTCATAGAAGGGCTCTAAACCCCTGGGACCCTCCAACCTTGCAGTTCTTTTGAAGTTTTTAGCAAAATTGCCTCGATTACAGAAAAAAGCTCCGGAAGAGGGGAGTGTTTATTTTCCAAGCTGCTCTTTAGTGTGTGTGTTTTTCTTTACAATCTGTATTATTGTTGTTTATTGTAAGTTTAAAAATCCCTCTCAGCAATCCCCAAGCCTGGGTTCCGTGAGGATGCTGACTCAGCAATAGCAGGCTCACAGAATCCCACAATAATGGGGCAGGAAGGGACCTCTGGAGACCCCCCCGGTCCAACCCTCTGCCAAGGCAGGGTCACCTGGAGCGGGTGACACAGGGACATGTCCTGAGAGGGAGACTCCACACCCTCCCCGGGCAGCTGTCTTAGTCCTCTGCCATCCTCCATGGATAGAGGTTCTTCCTCACGCTGAGGTGGAATTCTGTGTGTTTTAGTTTATGTCCATCACTCCTCATCCCGAGATGGGCCCACAACACGTCTCGCCCGTTCTTTGGCCTCCGGTGTCGCTTTATTCATTCTCAGAAATTAAAAATAATATCCCTCCATCTGTTGTAGAGAACAGCTGATCTAAAANATTCCGTGTGTTTTAGTTTATGTCCATCACTCCTCATCCCGAGATGGGCCCACAACACGTCTCGCCCGTTCTTTGGCCTCCGGTGTCGCTTTATTCATTCCCAGAAATTAAAAATAATATCCCTCCATCTGTTGTAGAGAACAGCTGATCTAAAAAATCACACCACAACCATATGGGATTTTTTTTTCCCCCCCCTCTTAAAACCTCTATAAATACCCACTTTTCCCTTTCCAGATCTTGACCTTCGAGACCAAGAACCCGACGGAGCTGGCGGAGCGCTTGCGCTCCGTGTGCGGGAACCAGAGCAACGCGTACGCCCGGCTCCTGGAATACCGGCTCAACGCCCTGCGCGGCCTCTGGAACGCCCAGCGCCAGCTGGCCCTGGAGGAGCAGCACGACCGCGAGAGCTCCGGGGATGAGGAGGCCCTGGCCCTGCTCAAACGCCAGGGCTTGTTACAGCAGCCGGAGCAGGCTCCGTTCACCTCCCGCATGGGGCTGCTGCTGGTGTTCCCGCTGATCCAGTCCCAGAGCAGAACAGACCCTTCCCTGTGTAACATCACTGCTGAGGTGCTGCTGAATTGCCTTCGGGACTGCCAGCCGCTGAGCCTGACCAAGGAACCGGCCGACTGCCTCAACGGGATCGAATCCCTGCTCTGCTCCTGGCTCGAGGACGCGGCGCCCTCCGGCCAGCACATCCCTTACAAGCAGAAGGAAAATGCTGCTGCTGCCCTGGTTGCCTTGGCTTGTGCAAGGTAAGGGAGCTGAAATAACAGAGAATCGTGGGGTTGTTGAGGTTGGATGTAACGCCCTGGAATACTTAAATTCGAGGGTTAAGCTGGGGTTCCTTTGGTTTGGCGCAAGGAGAAATCCCAACCGGATCTTCTCAAGAGGTCACAAGTACACAAAAGTTTACTGGCAGAATAGAATTAAGGAGCTTTGGCAAAGTCCAGCCATTATTCACCATTAACCGTGTTCCCAGATTCCACATCCACATGGATTTTGAACTCTTCCAGGATGGTGACCCCTGGGCAATGCTGTGGTTGATGTTGGTAGTCTGTTTCCATTGAAGCAAATCAAAAATGATGTGACTGCACTGGTGATACTTATTTTTAGCTTGCACCAGCCTTTCTCTTTCTGATATTTAAATATTGGGTTGGAAAGGGTGAAACTGCTAAGCATTTCTTTTTTGCATGTGTTTAGCATATGCAGAAGCAGAAGGATCTGGGTTAGCAATGCCTCGTGTGCTTCTTGCTGCTTCTACTGCAGTGAGCTGCTCTAGGAATGGTTCCAAATGTGTTTATCAGGGAGAAAAGTCGTCTCCTTTTCCCTTTGTCCTGCCCTTTTGTGCACCTTTATTTGGCTGGAGAATGTGGAACTGCCAGGTTTTGGGGCAATTCCTTTCAGATTTGATTTCAATGTTGTCTCTCAAATGTCTGGAGGTATTTTTTTGGTTTTGTTGCCGGTGAAGTGTTCAACCCTTGTAGGTGAAACTACCCCTTGTCCTGCACGGTTTTGGCATCAGGTGATTGAGAACAAATTTGCCAAAATTGCTTTTAATCAAAACCTACTTTTTGTAGAGGATGAGGCTTGGGGAGAGGGGGAGGAAATACAAAACTTCTGCAAAGCCCCATGGATGTGGCTTTAAAGTCTCAAGGAGCCTTTTGGAAATGTTGGCTTGAATGTTTCTTCAGGTCACAGCCTCGTCTGTGACGTTTATCTCTGACCTAAGATGTTGGAGTTCCCAGGATATGGCACGATTTGCTTTAGGAAAAGGTTTATTCAAATGAAACCCACTTAATTTCTAGTGCACTTGTTTTAATGAAGTCAATGAGAAATTTATGGCATGTGGCAAATTATTCTGTCCTGACAACTGCCTTATCTGAAAGGCAATGTACTTGAACATAGCTCAGAGAAATTGGATTTGATAAACACAATCTCATTTCTTTTTTTCCCAGATGTCAATTTGCAGGAAATATGGGATGTTCTGTTGCAGCTGAGCTAAATTTCAAGTAGAGCTTTTGAACTTCAGGTTGATCTTTTGTTTTCTTTGCAAGTCTGTCTTGCATTGCTTAGAGAGTTGAAATATCCCATTGTGCTTTGTTCACCTCTGAAAGACTCACACTTCTCCTTTAAATATCTGAGTTCATGTGTTGAAGAAAAAGCCTTCAAAATGAGACTACTATTGACATTCCTAGTTGCAATCTTGGGTGTTTCTTATGGCTAAAAATAAAACAACAGGGTAAATGTTGCTTTAAATAATTAATGGAGGTGCTTTAATGTGTTTGGTGTCAATTTTCTCCAGGCTGAGGTTTATTGGTGAAAGCAAAGAGCTGAAGATGTCACTGGGGAAAACAGGGATTTGGGTGTGGAGGAGGAAAGTTTGGGAGCTGACTGACCACATGTGACAGCAAGAGGTTGGATTCAGCAGAGTGCAGGGCAAGGAGCTCTGCAGCTGATCACTCCTGTTCGTGAAGAAATTAGCTCATAACTGACCTAAGGCACGGCCAAATTCTCCTACTTCAGTGGGCTGTAATGCCTGGAAATAAAGCTACCAGGTCTTACAGAAAATGGCTTTGCCCTCTAAAACAGAAATTGTAAAATACAGGTTTTTGAAGATGTTTGGATCTCCCAAATTTGGGGTTGTGAGGGGAGACCTCATCCCAGTCCACAGCTTCCTGAGGAGGGGCAGCTCTGAACTCTGCCCTGTGGGAGCAGGGACAGGATCAGAGGGAACGGCTGGAGCTGTCTCAGGGAGGTTTAGGTTGGATCTCAGGGAAAGGTTCTCCCCCCAGAGGGTGCTGGGCACTGCCCAGGCTCTCCAGGGAATGGGCACGGCCCCGAGGCTGCCAGAGCTCCAGGAGCATTTGGGCAGCACTGCCAGGGATGCCAGGATGGGATTATTGGGGTGCCTGTACAGGGCCAGGGGTTGGATAATGATCCCTGTGGTCCCTTCCAGCCTGGGATATTCCATGATTCTGTGAAAAGTAATCAGAATCTTGCTGAGAAATGGATGAGTCTGGTCTTCCCTATTTGAGTCAGGAAAGGCATCTCTAGGTGGGAGTGCAGCAGCCCTTGCTCACACTTGGGCTCAGCCCAGGAAGATCCACGGGTTGCACTGGAGATCTAAATGTGATTAATCAGCTCCAAGGAATCCTGAAAGAGCTGCCTCAGGAGCAGGGTTGAGTTGTTTTATCAGGTGCCTGGATTGCTTTTATGAACCTGTTGTTGATGACCCAGCCTGTGGCTGCTGCTGCTCCCTCCCTGCCTGAGGCTTCAGCTTCTTCCAAAAAAAGGTGGTGGAATTTAGGCCAGAGGTTCCCCAGCATTCTGCCTCTCCGTCCTCCTGTTTTCATCCTTTCCCTTCCTCCCCAAAGAATGAAGATCCTCCAGGAAAGAGATGCCAATTAGAAAAGAAGCTGATGACATATCTTGGCTGTTCTCTTGTTGTGGTTCTGGGTGTTCTCCATGGCTGCTGTTGTGTGTGTTCAGTCTGGCTTCAATAGACATCTTTAATTCATGTTTTTCTTGTCCTTTTAGAGGGTCGCTGAAAACCTTTGTTCATACAGTGCATCTATTACAGAAACAGACTGAGCTGGGGTCCCTGCCTGTGGCTGATGTTCTCTACAGGTTTGTAGTGGCTTTTCCCCTTAGAAACTTTTCCAGCAGCTCTGAAAATGTATTAAGTTCATGCAGGGAGGAATGTCTTTAAAAGTGATTAAAAGGCTTCAGAGTTATTGAAAGCTTTAGGAAAGACTGAGATTTAGTCTCAATGTGCAGAAGACATTAGAAAATCAAGTCTAAAAGCATTGACTGACTGGGGTTTGGGTGTTATGTTTTTAGTTTTTAATTAAATATTAGTGATTCCTTTAAATGGCTTATGAACTCTGACAGAATAATTACTTCAAACGTGGCTTTGTCTTAACTTTTAATTTAGCTTATTTTTGCTACCACTATTCTTTAGGAAATTTTATTTTATTTTCTGCTTCAAGGTTGTTGCTTTTGGAGGGAGGCCCTGGATCCCCCTCCTGCCTGCTTGGAGGGAAGCACATCGTGTCCTGGGGCTTTGAGGACATGTTACCTGCCCCTGATGCCAACACTGGTGCCAGCAGTGAAAATAAAGGTGAATTATTTCATCCCTCTCACTCTTAGCAGGGGAGGACAGGATTGCTTTTAGTGCTCATAATTGTTTAAAGATGAACGTAAAGCTTTAGTGTTGGGGCTCAGAAAATGTTGCTTTTTGGTTGCTGAAGAGCAGCTGCTGGTTTAAACTGTCAGGTTATAGGAAGCAGTCCAAAGCAGTTGATCCAGTGACCCTTCCTGACTCCAGTGGGAATTTTTCAGAGGGGTCAGACAGAGTTTGGATATTATCCCCTCGTTAGGCCCTCAGTGAGTATAATCACTGCCCCATTCAGTATCCCTGTATTCAATAGCCAGCTATCAGTGGCACAGCAAGTTTATTTTTAGAAGTAGGAGTTCATTGGTTTTTTTCCCCCTCTTCCCTACTCTGCTTTTGTTTCTACCCTGTTGGTTTTGAAGTTCTTTTTTTAATGCTTTCTTTTGTATTTCTTTCCCTGAATTCATTCTCAGTTTTTACTGCCTTGTTTGCTTACTAGTTTTGCCATTAAAAAGAGTTCACGTGGTTTTAGAAATATTAGTTCAAGCTTTGATGACATTTAATGCAATACATAGGAATTTAAAAATCTAAATTGTCATTTTAGGCTACCTGCAGACTTATTGGAGACATCTCTTTTTAAGTGTTTAGGCAAGAGAGTGAGTGGATTTTTTTCTTTCCCCAGCTGAGTGTCCAGATCTTGTGGGCTTCAACAGATTGACTGGACTTGTGTGTCCCATCTTGGTTATTAATAATTACTGCTCCGTGTTTCAAATACATTTTGTCTTAATTTAAGTATTTAGAGGTGGAAGGATCTGCTGAGCAGCTTTAGGAGAACCACAGAGTTGTGGCAGAAACGAGATCAAGGCTCAACATTAGATTCTTCTTCCCTCTCACACTGTGTGAGGCCATCTGGGCACCTCTAGGGCTTGAAGGACATATGAAGAAACCACTGGGTCTCTTGGGCTGTGCCTGTGTTAGAGCAGCCCTTAGAGCACCAAATCATAAATTCAGTGTTTAAAAAAAGGGTTGGTAGTGACCTGCCACGAGCATGTGCTGGTTTCCATGGGGTGTAACTCCCAGGGAGAATTCCCAGCTGGAATGTTACAGGGGTGCTCTCTGTCTGTCCTTGCTCCTGCTCCAGATGCAGACCTAGGCCGGTGCCTTGCAGCTGACGGGCTCTACCTGTACACCACCAATTCCGTGGGCAGAGGGATAAGCAAACTGGGATCAGGACTGCATGGAACTCTGAGGTGAGGGACACTCCAGTACTGGCTGTTCTGCAGAGCTGCTTAAACCCAAAAGGTCCTGTTTTGGGAAGCCTCTCTCAGATGTTGGGAGTAGCAAGACTGGGGCATATGGACTTTGGAAGGAGATGATCTCTAAGGTCCCTCCCAGCCCAAACCAGTCTGTGATTCCATGATACTGTGAATTTTCATTAAATGCTATTTTGATGTGTTGGTTTTGTCATCTGAAATTCTTCTTGAGCGTGGTTTGTCTAAAATTAAAGAGCAGTTGAGGTCGGAAGGCACCTCTGGAGGCCATTAGTTCAACCTCCACAGCAGCAGAACTTTAGATTCAATTTTATTTTTTAATGTCTAATAAGTTGGTTCATTCTTTGCTGAGAGGGATATACTACAGACCAGTTCTGTGACTTTTTATTTAGAGCTGAGTTTGTGAGTGTTTGTTTGCTAATTATGTCATTCATTAAGTAATTAGTGCAGCTGTGACTCACTGTACCCTCCCTGCTTCTTCATTGCTTGAAAGCCACGAGGCTTTTTACGCCTAAAGCCTTTCACAACAAAAATTGCTGACTTGAATATAAGTTCAGTCAAAGTTCAACACTGTGGTTTGCGAGTTGTTATTTGAAAAAAACCAAAGAAACAAGGCAGGGGTGAAGGAGTTTGAATAACTTGGTGGGTTTTTTCCAGGGGGTTTGTGTACTGTCGGAACGAGGAGCTGGAGACGGGCTGGGTGGCTTTTGGCAACGGCAAACTCCTCCATCGGCCCGTGTCCTTTGATAGCAAACCTCACTACCTGTTCCAGCTCGTGGATCAACATACCCTGCAGGTAAAGGGGACAGGGTTCTGGGGCAGGAACAAAGCAGGCTGAATGAATCACACACATTTCAGCTTTAGTTAGTTTTATCCTTGAAGTTTCTTGCTTTGTGAAGTTGCGTTTTTCTATCCGCGCCTTGAAGTGATTGTGTGGTGAATGTGTAAGTTATGCTAGAGATGTTTAGTGTGTCTTTTGTATATATATATGTATTTATCTATAATTACACTGTTCTGTATTATGGAGTACTGATAGAGCTTGTTCAGCCTGGTGGAGACTAATGGGAGACCTCATCCCAATCCATGGCATCCTCCTCCAATCTCTGCTCTCTGTGAGCAGGGACAGGACCCAGGGAACGGCTGGAGCTGTCTCAGGGAGGTTTAGGTTGGGTATCAGGGAAAGGTTCTTCCCCCAGAGGGTGCTGGGCACTGCCCAGGCTCCCCAGGGAATGGGCACGGCCTTGAGGCTGCCAGAGCTCCAGGAGCATTTGGGCAGCACTGCCAGGGATGCCCAGGATGGGATTATTGGGGTGTCTGTGCAGGGCCAGAGTTGGACTGGTGGGTCCCTTCCCACTCAGGATATTCCATGATCTCAGTGTGGTCACATCTTAAAGCAATCAAACAATAGCAAAAAGGACTTTGAGTTAAATCAAGAACGTGTTCTTCGTGGACAGCTCTTTGTTCTTCCACTGTCCCAAGATTCAGGTGTTATTTCAGATCTGGTTGTGATTTGTAGATAAACAACTGTTGCTCTTTGTAAAACTGGGATAGTTTGTTTACTTTGGGGTTTTTCCTGCCATGTTTTTTGGGATGGATATTCACATTTATGTCCAGTGTGTTTCCTGAAACTGAGAATGTTTAGATTCCTCTTTTCTTCTCAAGTTTCAAGCAGTGTTTGAGAGAAGTTGCGGAAAGTAGGTGACTCAATAGGATGTGTATTTTCCTTGTGGGACTGTGGGTTTGTTCTCCATCATTAGAGAGGAGGTGATCCTTTTATTTTTAGCTAGGTTAAATTGGAGATGTATGAGCTGGTTTGGATATTTGGCAAATATCATGTTGGTAATAAATCAATGTAATGCTGCTACTAAGTCCAGTATTAAGCCTCTTCTGCACTAACTGCATTTGATCTCTATTTATTTTTCATACTGTTCATACTCTTAAGGCCAAACTGCAAAATCAGACCTGTTAAGATGCTCTCTGTCTCATAGGTATGTCAGATAATCCCAATGCCAGTAAATCACTTCCCAGTTGGCAGCACTATGACCACCGTGCATCTTTCTTCAGATGGCACCTTTTTCTACTGGATTTGGTCTCCTGCAAGCCTCAACGAAAAAACCCCCAAAGGCCACTCTGTCTTTATGGATATTTTTGAAATTATAGTAAGCAAATCATGTGTTTTCTATGCCTGATGTTGGTAGCATAACCCAGTTTCATTAATAATCAGCATTTTCTAATTGACATATCAGGTTTGGATATTTATGGGTGTGATCTGAATGGATTTATATGAAATAACTGAACAGAAGTTGGACTGTCCAATTCCATCTCCAGAGGATTATTATATTTAGCCATAGGAATTCTCTTGTAGCATAAAATGTGTTTTTTAATGTCTGTATTTCTGCTCAGCAGAGGAGGATGGAGTGGGATGGTGGAGCTGGAATTGGGAGGCTGTAGTAGTACAACTCATGGAAAATCCCTAACGCTCTAAGTCACATCTTCATTAAGAGATGCATTCTGCAGGAAAACATCCCCTGAACATCACAGGCTGGGGAAATCATTGCTCACACTTTTTGGCTGGAAAAATGATTCAGAGCCAAGTGATTTGCAAGTGAAACACCACTAAGAAAATACAAGAGGGTTATATATTTTTAAGCAGAGTTTCCTAAATAAACTCAAGTTTATGACAAGCAGGTCTGTCTTTAGGAACAGGCATAAATAGAAGGTATCCTATTAAATATCTCAAAGATATTAAATATCTTCTGTTAAATTATTCTATTGATCCATTAGGTCATAAACAAGAAAATACTCTTGCCTTGCTTTCAGAACTTTTATTTTTGCAAGAACTTCTCTCAGCAAAGTTTCACTTTGTATCCCTACCTGATACATTGTGGTGTTTCATTTTACAGCTCAGTTCAGGTGATCTCTCACCTATGGATTTCAACATCTAAAGTATTTTTTTTCCCCCCTCCCCATTTTACTAGGTGGAAAATGGCATTTGTATAGCAAATCCTCTGCAGGAAAGAATTATCCTGATGAGGAAAGAGGGGGAATCTGCCAAGAGCATCAATGAGATGCTGCTGAGCCGC
The DNA here is from genome assembly GCA_013398015.1 of Oreocharis arfaki. Lineage (NCBI taxonomy): Eukaryota > Metazoa > Chordata > Aves > Passeriformes > Paramythiidae > Oreocharis > Oreocharis arfaki. The sequence goes on from VZRR01002891.1 coordinate 35,153, forward strand.
CTGTCCCGGTACCGCGCCTCCCCCTCGGCCACCCTCGCTGCTCTCACGGGCTCCACCATCTCCAACACCCTCAAGGAGGACCAGGCAGGTCAGAAATGCTTTATTTTTCATTTCTTAACACACACAGAATCCATCCTGGTTGTTACTGACCTCTTAGAACAGGTTTAGAAGGAAAAAAAAGGTGTGTATTTTTTGTCTTCTTTCCCCAAATACGTATTTGGGAGATCCACACAGTATTTGCTTAACGCTGGAATTACCAGTCCCTTTGCTAAATTAGGGTTGTGAGGAGAGTTTAAGGATAGAAAATGGGAAGAGTACTTGTAGCACCCTCTTCCAATTCCATTATTGAACTAGTTTGGGGAATCTGATAATTGCATTTCTCTGCTGGCAGCTCAGCTGGGCTTCTAATTGGTGTGTAAAAATGGCCTGCAGGTTAGAAAATGCAACTATTGCTTCACCAGTCACTGGAATGTTACAAATCTGAGGTGATTTTGCACTTTTTTGAGGTCATCTGCACGATGTTTGGGTATTCTTTTATGGAAACAACTCAAGTTAATGAGGGAATCTTGAATGAACTACATTGATGGCTTTCAGGATGATCTGGAGCTTTGTCAGATTTGTCTTAAGATTTTATTCAGTTTATCTTGAATTATTTCTCTTCTTCCTTTGCAAATACATGAGTTTTCTTTCTTCAGTTTGAAACAATTGAAAGTATTTCCATAAAAATAAATTATACATGAAATAGCTCTGCTTCCAGGGAATTTGGCAAGGAGTTAGCTCGGAGAGCTATTTTAAAGGTTGTATTTTGCCATTTAACAACTTAAGTGCTACAGAAAAAGGAGAGTAAGTGGCTATTCTTGGGTAATTCTTGAGTCAGCACTCAAAAAGTGTTGATCAGCTGTTGCAGGAGGGAGATCATTTGGGCTGTCTACGTTTCCTGAGGAGCAGGAGAACTTAAAATAGTAAATGCATAGTGGATCTCAAGTGTTCTCTGTATGTGAGGAGATCATTTGGCTCCAAGTGCTTTCAATGTAATTATCACCACGCAATTCTTAATGGTTTTGGTTCTACCTAATGCTTTATTTATTTTATTTTGAAGTTGATATATTTGGTTGAATAACCCGTGAGACTCTTTGTAGCCTCGTGGGGATTGATGCTGAATGTGTGGGGTTGCGAGGCCATCCCTCCACAGAGAAGTCGTGGATGCCCCATCCCTGGAGATGCTCCAGGCCAGGTTCATGGAGCTCTGAGCAACCTGGTCTTGTAGAAGGTTTCCCTGTCCACGAGGTTGGGATGGGATGATCTTGAAGGTCCCTTCCAACCCAAAACATTCTGGAATTCCGTAGAAACTTCTTAACGCAGCTTCTAAATATGGATTCCATTGAAGCCTTGAGCAGAGCTCTGCCTCGTTCTGCAGAAACGCAGTTTGTGACCTTTCTCTGGTGCACGTTGCAGCTGCCAACACGAGCTGTGGGCTGCCCCTGAAGATGCTGAGGAAGACCCCGATCTACACGTGTGGGACGTACCTGGTGATGCTGGTGCCACCCCCGGGGGGCTCGGGCAGCTCGGCCACGCGCTCGCTCTTCGGGGGCACCAGCGCTTTGTCCTCCTTAAAAAGTAAGTCAGAGCCATTTGTGGCAGACTGGGAGTCCTTGGCTGTCTGAAATGCAATAAACTTCTCAGGAATTGATTGGAGCTGTGTTTCTGTGTAGTTCTTGCCTCCAGCCTGGTGTTCAACATCTCGGACGGGCAGTTCACCAGCAGGGCGGATCTCATCGATGCTGCGGGCAGCTCGCTCGGACGGGGGGCTCTGGTGCCAGGGCTTGGTAAGGAGCATTGCAGCCCCTCAGATCCTAAATAATCCCATCTGGGTTTGAATTTGCACTCAGCAGCTCTGCAGTGGGTGGGGTTGCAGCGGGTGGTGAAATTTTATAAACTTTTAAAGCGCATAGTTTGGGTTTGCAACGCCTGTAAAGATGCTTCAGTCTGGTTTTCTACCAAATTGATGTGTGAAATATTTTCCTCCTCTTAGGTGCCTGTTATGATACAATGAATAACATGATCTGGACGTGCTCCAATGATTATATTGATCAGTGGTGCAATCCTGGGAACCAGGCATTCCACTGTGTGTNTAGAAGGTTTCCCTGTCCACGAGGTTGGGATGGGATGATCTTGAAGGTCCCTTCCAACCCAAAACATTCTGGAATTCCGTAGAAACTTCTTAACGCAGCTTCTAAATATGGATTCCATTGAAGCCTTGAGCAGAGCTCTGCCTCGTTCTGCAGAAACGCAGTTTGTGACCTTTCTCTGGTGCACGTTGCAGCTGCCAACACGAGCTGTGGGCTGCCCCTGAAGATGCTGAGGAAGACCCCGATCTACACGTGTGGGACGTACCTGGTGATGCTGGTGCCACCCCCGGGGGGCTCGGGCAGCTCGGCCACGCGCTCGCTCTTCGGGGGCACCAGCGCTTTGTCCTCCTTAAAAAGTAAGTCAGAGCCATTTGTGGCAGACTGGGAGTCCTTGGCTGTCTGAAATGCAATAAACTTCTCAGGAATTGATTGGAGCTGTGTTTCTGTGTAGTTCTTGCCTCCAGCCTGGTGTTCAACATCTCGGACGGGCAGTTCACCAGCAGGGCGGATCTCATCGATGCTGCGGGCAGCTCGCTCGGACGGGGGGCTCTGGTGCCAGGGCTTGGTAAGGAGCATTGCAGCCCCTCAGATCCTAAATAATCCCATCTGGGTTTGAATTTTAAAATTCAAATTTTTTGAATTTTTTAAAATTCAAAGTTGAATTTGCACTCAGCAGCTCTGCAGTGGGTGGGGTTGCAGTGGGTGGTGAAATTTTATAAACTTTTAAAGCACATAGTTTGGGTTTGCAATGCCTGTAAAGATGCTTCAGTCTGGTTTTCTACCAAATTGATGTGTGAAATATTTTCCTCCTCTTAGGTGCCTGTTATGATACAATGAATAACATGATCTGGACGTGCTCCAATGATTATATTGATCAGTGGTGCAATCCTGGGAACCAGGCATTCCACTGTGTGTGCCAGAGGCTGGGAGTGAGTCACGTCATCGCAGAGCCCAAAGGTGAGGGGAACCCACGAGTCAGCACTTTGTGCAAAGGGGAAGTGAAACACAGGAGTGACAGAGAGTAAGCAGGCAGGAACTGCCTTTCTAGTAAAAGCTGAATTAATTCCTGAAAAGAGTCGTAAATATTGGCCATGGTTTAGCTTTGATTTAAGAAGGAAAAGCATGAAGTGAGATGTGTGGAAAGATCCCAGATTCTTGCTGCCTTCAGCACATTAAAAAGGTATTTTGGGTAATCCTTTTGTGCCCTGGAGTTGATTTATTGCATTTAAAAGCAAAGGCTGATGATCCAGTCTGTGTTTATAGACAGCATTTGAACTCCTCTCCTTCCAGGGGATGCCACAACCACAAACGAGGTCATTAACCAGTTACTGCACCATGTTGGTGCCATGTGCATCCACCAGCTCAACCTCCTGGCAGCCAGCAACAACCTCCCCATCAGCAATTTTTTGGGCAAGCAGCATCCCATTGAAGCCCATCACCTGAGCAGCATCTGTGACATTATGGAGAAGGCCATGGTCAATGGAGACACCTGCATCATCCGCTGCATCCTCGTTGTCTTCCAGGTACAGAACCTCAAGTGGACTTCAAAATTCACATGGAAAAATTAAAAAAACTTGGTTTGGAGTACAGGAAACCTCTGGTTTCATTTTTATTTAATTTTGTTTTCTCCGTTGGAATCCATGTAATGGAGGTTGAATTAGCAGTGGCTTTGCAATGTATTAGATACTCATTTAAGAGCCCTAATTTAAATTTAATCTCTGTCTTTACAGATTAAAATAAACCCCAAAGAGGTTCTTTCCTTCTTTCTTTCTACTTTTTCCCTTGTTTTTTGATTCAAAATCAGATTCTCACTCTCAGATTTGTAGACCCACACAAATAGTTGGAGAAACTGACTGCAGAAAATAAGTTAATAAAAGTAATGTTTATATTTTTAATATTAATATCGTTGTGTTTCATTTTTCTTAGGTGGTTTTTAAATTTTTCTTCAGCCCCCAAACTGAAAGGAACAGAGATATTGTCAGAAGGTCTGGCCTGTTACTGTGGCAGTTACTGATGGCCCCAAGGGATCAGATCTGCTCTGAAATCCAGAAAGAAGTTTGTCTGGCTATTAGGTGAATATCTGTTTTATCACGTTCAGCTTAACTTAGATTTTAGTTTGCTTGAAATGTAGTGACAAATAAACATTCAGATCGTACTCAGTTTAATTTTAAATTCATACGAGAAAATTCAGTGTGATGGATTTTAAGACATGATAAAATTATTGCAGTTTGTCTGTGGAAGAAGAGAAATACAATGTATTTCTCTTAGTGAAATACCAGGTAGTAAATACTTTCCATACTTTTGATTTGTTGCTTTTTTCTGTGCTTTCTTAAGGATCTTTTTTTCTTTTTTTAGTGTTTATTATAAAATAGTTGCTAAATTCAAGCAAAGTTTTCTGGAATGAGTTCCCTATTTAGCTGCTGTGGTGTTCAGGAAAAGGCAAAGCTGGTGCTGGCAGCTCTTACCTCAGTGTTTTAAGTGACAACTCTGGAGTTCTCCTGAACAGAAGGAACATCAGGAGATGCAGAATTAATAATACTGGAGGGATTAATAGCACTTGAGGAATGCTCTGAGACTGAAGGCCCAGGGTAAAAAAGAAGTGTGGTTGTATGTCCTGAAAAGGAGATAATGGAAATCTCAGGGCCAAGGAATGCTGGCTCCAGCGTTGCCAAGGACAAATAGAACCTGTTCCAGTGGGAAGTGCTCCAGAGGCTGAGAATAAAATCCTTTAAAGATCAACCTGCATTTTCTTGGTGTGAATCAGAGCATTCCAAATTTCTGTGGCTCTGTGCAACTCTGAGTGAAGAGTTCAGGAGGATTACCTGGCATTTTCAGGGACCTGCTTTCTCACAGGGAAAGGTGTCTCCTATCACCTGCATGGACATCTTCCTTATTAACCTTGTGCATTCCAGTTAAACAGCTCCAAGGTGGGGATTGGGTGATGTTTCCTTCCTCCTGTGTTCTTGGGGGATTCTGATGCCCATGGAACCCTCAAAGGTAGCTGGCAACGTGTGATAACTTTTCCTGAGGTTTCTATCAGAGTGGATCAGCGTGAGCCAGAGGGAAGGAAGCTGCAATAATCTGTGCTCTCAGTGTGAAGCTGAAAAACATCCCAGTTTTCTGTGAGAGTGTTACTGAGAAAGAGAAGGGAAAGGAAATGGCAAAGTTGCATAATGATTTCAGTGCTTCAGACAGGCATGAAGTGCTCCTTTGAAATGATTGTGGTCTTGATGGGGGAATTCACATAGAAAGGACAGAGTTCATCAGAAGTTAGAAGGGAACAATCTCCCCCTGGAATGTTTCTGCAGAGCTGGGCTGTTCCTGAAATGCTCCTTCCAGAAGCTTCTCTGTACCTTAAACTAACACCTGTACACAGCCAGCCTTCAGGAAGTCCAGAACTGTAGCATTAGTGATTGATTCCTTGATTATTGTGTTTGTAGTTTCCATTGTTCTGGTCACAGGGAAACCTCAGCTCTTACCCCATCACCAGAGTTTTTGGAGTTTTTCTCTGAGCCATCATAATTTTTCCTGATATCTTTGTTTCTTCACAAACTGATGGTGCTGCCCTGTGTGCAAGTGATTTTCCAGAGGGAAGCAAATAGCTCTTGGAGAATAGGGGACCTAAACAGTAAAATATAGTTGATTACAAGAGATTCCTGGAGAAAACAGCTGCTCATCTCCTAATATTGGTGTCAAAATCTGGAGGATGCTCCTCTAAGCCTTTACAGGCATTGTAAATGTTCCATCAGATGCTGAGGCTGTGGTGCCATTTGTCACATGTCCATTGAAATGGTTTTGTTCACTCCTAAATCCACCAAGTAATGCATGGTTTTATTTTTTCCTTAGCTCTGGTTTAAATATACTGTATCCTGGAGAAGCAGAAATCAATAATTTATTGAAACTGGTCTTAACTGAAGGTGAGGATGTCTTATTGCCAGGTGAGAGTGGGGTTTTTCTGAGAACAAAAAAAATCAAATATGCCTCAAGCTTAGAGGGAGAGGAGTTTGGGATATTGGGCACTATTCTGCTTTAAATCCATGCTTTTCTAGGAAATTATGGAATGCTTCAACTTCTGAAAGGCTGCATGGCCTAGGGGAGGTCAGGTGGAGAAAAGGAATATTTGCAAGTACCCAGTAATCAGAGGAAATGTTAGACCTCAGTGAAGGGGGAGTAATGTCCTTGAATTCACCAGGAAGATGGGAATGTGGGCTTGGGAGCAGCTGATGCTCAGCAATTTGTTCCTTCACAGGAACGTGTTGGTGCTCGAAGTGTTGGGAATTTCCAACAGGGCAGGGAAAGTGCTCCCAGTCTGGGACAGCAGCTCTGGTTACCCTGGGAATGCAGCTGTTCCTGAGCTGTAGTCTGTGTTAAACAAGGTATCAGGGGAAATAAAATCTACTGTGTAAAATGCTGCTTTGCAAAAGTTTTTTATTTCCTTTTTTTAGGAGAGAGGAACAGTGGCCTCTCGCAGCTCCGGGATGTTATCCTCACTAATTTAGCTGAGCAGCTGCAGAACAACAGATTTGGAAGTGAAGATGATGATCATTATAGGTAAAAAAGTCTCCATTTATAGTGTTATTCTAGTGTTTATAGTGTTAGCTGTTATTTGCTTGAGGTGAGCTTGCAGGAACTTCTGCTGGAATTGCTCAGTATGTTCCTGCAGTGTGACCTGGATGTTGTTTGTGTCTGTGGGGGGAAGCTTTCTTTAGGGTGAGGGAGAGATTTGGTGTTTTAGGGCAAACTTGGAGGCTTCTGTGCACAAACTCAGTTTGGGATTCCTTGTTCCTTGCCATGTTCATGGTAAATGTGGATGATAATTTCATAAATAGGATTTTATGGCATTTTTCTGTGTGTCATAGGTGACATTCCAGCAGTAAAACTGCCAGTCTCAAGTATCTGTTCAGGTTGGGAGGAGTCTTTTATAGGAGCCATAAGAAATCACAGATTTACCTCAGCACAGTGCAGCAAACCCCTGGAAATCTGTTGCACTTGTTAAACATTTCAGGCTTGGGGGGGGTTTTCGTGTGTGAATTTGGGTTTCCCATAATCAGGGATCCAGCCTGCAGAGTGAGCTGAGCTGTACAAAATGCACATTTAATTAATGATTTACATTTCCCACCTTTCTTGCCTCTCTCAAAGACTCAATGATGAGCTCTTGCACTACATCCTCAAGATTGTTGTCCGAGAATCTTGTGTCTTAATCACCAAGTGCCAAACTGTATCTAAAGATGACTTTCAAAGGCTTCTTTCAACTGTGCCTGTAAGTAAAGTGTGTTTTGATAAAAGCATATCTGCCTTTGGCTTCTTTTCCTCCTTGAATCCATCCTCTTTGCTGAGTACATGGAGGTGTAACTTCTATAGCTGTGTCTTAACAAATCCAGGAAAAGAATGTCTTTTGTTTGTGCTGTGCAGGGAAGAGAGGAATAGTTTCTCACAGCAGGTAAATCATTCAGTAATGCTGTAACAGGTTTATAAATGGATTTATTTTTCTGTTGCTCTGGTTCCTGTTCAGGTTAAGGGAAGTTTGTGGAAATAAATATTCAAAGCATCGCTGCAGCTTAAAATATCAAACATGCAGTTGTGTGTTGTGGTTCATACAGGCTGAAGGGATTATCAGTGACAGACAGAAATGAATGAAAGCTGACATTTGATGGTAAAAGTATGGGCAGGTGATTTCAGCAGGATCAGCTCTCTGAGAAGGGCAGGTTGAGCTTCCATAAAAACTCTGGGAGAGGACGAGAAGTCCTGGCCTGTTCTGCAGGAGGGTGGGGAAGGAGGAGTGGCATGGAACCATCACTTTCAGGAGTGTGAATTACATTTATCCCTCTGATGGCATGATCTTTTAAGAATTAATTAATTCTCAGAGTTCTTGATTATAGCTGTAATGTTCCAAACCTGAACAAAGTTTTCCTGCCTCTTTATATTTCTGTGAGTTATTTCAGTGTTTTGCAACCCGTTTCTTTTCTTAAATATGTAAAATTATTTCTTTGCTCTTACTTTTCTTCTTCCTCCACCTTTTTTTCCCCTCTCTCCAACTTCTAAGTCTGAGGCTTGCCTGACTCAAGGGTTTGGATAATGCAAAGTTTTTACTTATTTGTGTTCAAGGCTGCGTCCTCGTGCTTGCGGTACCTGATGGCTGTGCAGAACCACCTCCTCAGTAACACTATTTTGATTAAACCTGATGACAATGATGACAGTGACAGCTCCTTGCAGGGAGAGACATTGAAGGTACAGGTAAACACCAAGTTTTATTCTAGTATGGCTCTCTCCAGTCAGTGTGCCTGTGACTCCTTGTTCCTGCAGTGCGTTTGCTGTTTGCTGGTGGTTCTTTTCCTTTGGGTAGAGATAAATAGCTGGAGAAGAGGGAAAAAAGAGTCCAGAGTAAAATCTGCAATTATTTTATGTTCAGGATTCCAGCTTGCATTCCCTATTATCAGTGAGAGCAGACACTTCCCTTCCGAAATATCTGTATAATGAGATTTTAAATATATTTCAGTTAATATGTGCTAGTAGGATTCCTGGCACGGGAATTTCCTTTCCTGGCCATGTTACCCCAGACACTTTTTCTTCTCCAAATCACTCAGGTGGTCCTTGAAAAAATTATTTTTAAATAAATAGAAAAGGGATTTCTCATCTGCCTTACCTGGCTTCTGCTTCTTTGCAGTTTTAACAACCAGCCTCCATCAGTTGTCTGAAATAGAGAGAATAAAGTTTGTGGCAAGGAAGCTTTTAGAGGACAAGGTTTGAGAACAGGCTTTGGTTGGTATAAGTTTATTAAAATGCTGCGTTTCACACTGCTGGAATTGCCTTCAGCCAGCTCCCAGAAGCCAGGTTTGCCCTGGAGTGCAGGTTGTCTGGTCACAGTAGTTTTGGCAATAGTTCTTCTCTAATGGAATTAAATTCTGAGTTTCTGGTATTTTGCTAAGCTGGTGTTCTCTGCTGCTCCTTGAGGCTGTGTGTGCTTGTGAGCTGCTGCAGTTGGAAGTGATTTGTTCAGGCTCATTGAGTAAATGCTAAATATTGGAGTATTTTTCTTGTCTCACTATTCACCCCGTGTTCATTGTTCAGTTTCTCTCTCTCTGCAGTGCTCCTCATCCCTGCTAGGACATTGTGTCACCAGTCCTGTACCTTGGCTGGCTCTCAGCTCTCTCCTGTGCTGGACTTGGGGCTTCCTTCCCTCTAGAAACTGGATGTGCATCCTGTAAAACATGCACCTAGTTTCTCCCAGCACTTTGGGGCTTAACATTAATCAAATTTAAGTCTTGGATGAATCTCCTGCTGCAGGCCTGCCAGGTCACATTATCATTCTTTTCATTTGGAAATCCATCTTTTTGTTCTGTTGTCGTTTTTTGGGGGGGATTCTCTAAGAATTTAAGTATCCTGCAACTCTTTTTCTTTACTTAGGAACTCAAGACCAGCATTTTGTCTCTTGCCACACAAATTCTGACAGGATGTGATGAAGTCTTAGAAATGCTGCAACAAGTCACTACAGCACTAATTAACAGTGACATTTCTGACAGGGAGCAAAGGTAAGACAAGTGGGAGGATCCTAATTTGGAAACAGGGAGCTGTTGCTCTTTGTGCTTCATTGTACAAGCACAATTAGCATTAATTATTCTTCATCACTTTCTGTTTGAGCTCTGACTGCACAGGAACTGTTTCTTCCTGTAGCAATTGTTTAGCACTCAACTGGTGGAGAATTTAGAATCGCTCTCTATGTCAGTCCTGATCATCTGTAGGTTGATATTTCTATAGGAACCTCAAATTGGGAAGGCTTTAGTCAGTTAAAATGGTATTTATGAGTAGGATACCTGGAAATAAACTGTAATTAGCTGGGAATACTCCTGTGAGCCAGTAATCTGTTTATTCTTAAATTCCTGGTTGTTACATCCCTAGCAGCTGGGCTAGATATTTATCCATGGATGTTGTTTTGATACCCCACATGTTCCATCACCTGCCCTTCCCTGTCTCCCCTCCTTTTAAAAAATACACCTTGGGAATGGGATGGAAACAAAAGCTGTGAGCTTTTCCCTCCTCAAACAAACAGCTCCCTGTCCCAGCTGTGTTTCAGGCTGCACTTTCTGCTTCTCTGTGCCTGCAAGATTAATTCTGTTTATTGACAAGCCACAATTCCTGGGTGATATTTTCACATGAGTTCGTGTTCAAATGTATTTTTGTAGCTGCAGATTCTTTTCAAGTCCTTTGAGCTCCATGTGCTGGGAGCTGATATCCACACTGGTGCATCTGTGTTTGATGGGGACTTTCATCCTGTGCCCAGGGGAGCTTATCCTTCTCTAAGTAATTATTAAACTGTTGATTTACTGTCTCTGCTCTCTGATTGTTCAGTGAGAATTGTCAGCAATTCAAGGTCCCTGACACTTGGGAGAAATTCTAGTGGTTTCAAGATTGTTTGGGGGATTTTGTTAATAGAATACAAACATTCTCTGCTGAATTTTGAATTGCTGCTACAAGATGAAACAGAAGTGACTGAAAGCAGAAGTGCTGCTCTATGAAAACAGCCGTTCCTGTGTAACTTTGGCTCTCCTTACAGGTTAAAAGGCCTGGAGCAGATCACAAAGGCTACCATGCTTGGCCACCTGCTGCCTGTGCTGCTGACATCCCTGATGCACCCAAACCTGCAGACCCTGACCATGGCTGATGCCCTGATGCCTCAGCTGGTGCAGCTGGTCCTTTACACCAGCCAGGTACGGGCTCTGTGCCACCCCTGGGCTGCCCAGGGCCAAACCTGGGGCCTGCAGCCTCCAAAATGCTGCTCAGCTTCCTTCAGAGACTCAGCCACACAGCAGAGTTCTGAGTTTCTCAGCAGCTGCCAAAGCTCCTGGTGTTGAATGTTAAATTTGACTGCTCCAGGAGCTACTCAGTAATGATTTATTGTCAATAACGACAGTAGGATTGTTAATTGTTTCAATAATGAGCTCTTAAAATGCTTTCCAGTTTGCATGTCCCTAACACTGTGTATTTTGGGCCACAGACTGCACTGCTGCTTAAAACCCAGTCTCCAGTTTTCTCAGAGCTGAACAGTTCCCCCAGTTGTGCTCCAGAGCAGAAAGGGAAGCAGTTACCTGATGAGAGGTGATTTTCTTTACATTTGGGTCTTTTCATGGGATAAGCTGAACTATGATGGCCATCTGACCATTGCTGTGGGATAAAGCAGCAGTTTTTATTTGAGTTAATTTTTAAAGGCATGCTGGAATGATTTCTATGGCTGTCTCAGTTTTATATAAGCTTTTGCAAAAGGCAATTAGTTCCAAATTTTGCTCTGTATATAGAATGAAACTATTAATATCTTCAGGTTGTTTACACAGAATATGGTTTGTTTTGGTTTTTCCTCTCACCTCAAGCATTAGGAATTAATTCTAAATGTTCCTCTCACAATAAATTAGGCTAAGGAGGACCATCAAGAGAAAATGTAAATTGCTCTGGCAGCGTGAGATACAGAATTAAAACCATTGCAAAGCTATTAAATGGTTTAATTTACAGAGAGAAATAACATTTTTAACTCCTGCATTTAAATGCTGTGTCTCAGCTCAAAGTTTTCCAGCTCCTGCTTAGAAACAGAAACAAACAGCTAAAATCAAATAAAAATGCTTATAAAAATGCCATAAAAATGCAGCATTGGGGAATTTGGAGTAGTAAAGAATGTGTGATAATGTGATTTTTGTGAGTAAGAATATGAATAATGATGATTATATATAATTGTATAATGATAATAATATATAGAATATATTAATTCCCTCAGCACAATCCTGCCTAAAACCAGGAGTCAGCCCCTTGTCTCTGTATGTCAATACTGAGAGGTGATTTTTAAGTACTTTATATCTTAATATCTGACCAGCAGAAATCTGTGTGCTGTACTTTAGGCCCAACTTCTCACTCTTAATTTCAGGATGCTGGAAGAGAAGGAAGAGCCAGGATTCCTGACTGGTTTGAAGATCCCTGCTCCCTGGGCTGCTGGGAAGACTGTGGAGACAGTCCATCCCGTCAGGGATAACTATAAATTTAAGGAAACTGTCCACATTCCAGGAGCCCGCTGTTTGTATCTTAGATTTGACAACAGATGCTCCTCCCAGTATGATTATGACAAGGTAAGCGAGGGCCAGCTCAGCACCTCTGCAATGAGGGAATTCCCTCAAAAAAAGTGGGAGTTTTCTGCCATGGCACAAGTGTGGGAGGCTCCAGAGATTGAGGGGTGGTTTGGGTTGGTTTTTCCCCTCGAAAATTCTATCGATTCTGGTTTTTAAAAAAATAATTTCAGGCTGGCTCAGACTGTCCAAGTTTGACTTTTCTCATTTTTGCTCAATTTTAGTTTTCATTATTTCCCGAATTTTAATCCAGCTGTCTCCATTGATCAGCACAGTTGGTTTAAACTGGGCAGAGCTGGGGAGGTTCCTTTTTCCCTGATGATAAATAGCTTGTTTACCTGGATTAATAGGAACGAGTACTTTAATTTTAAGAAAACAACCACTAGCACTTATCTGCTTTGTATTATCAGAGAGCTGCTTGTGCTGCTTGCTAAGTGCTGCTGTTTATTCTTTGGCATAGAGCAAGCCCTGGGATGCTCATAAATAACTAATGGGAGTATCTTCAATATTAATGTCAGCCAGTACTGATGAAACTGCCCCAAAAAACTCCGGGCTCCTCGTGTTCCCACCAAAGTCACAGACAGAACTTTGGCTTTGCTGGGAGCAGGATCAGCCCCTCACCCACAGGGAAGGAGTTTGTTCCATGGCTCAGGGCTTGAAGTCAGGATTGCTCCTGCTCTCTGCTCCCAGCCCTGCTGTGTGAGCAGGGGCCAAGCCCCTCGAGTCCCTGCGTGCCTCAGTTTCCCCATCTGTAAAATGGGGATAATAATACTTAACCCTGCTGCCCTCACAGAGCCTGTGAGGATTGGTTCATGTGCATGGAGCGCTTCGAGAGTCGAAAGCGCGGTGGAAGTGCTAAGTATTATTATTATTATTAGGTTTTCTTGTTTTTCTCTTACAGTCTAACAGTGTATTTTATGTTTTGAAGTTGGTGATCTATGCTGGTCCTAGCACAAACAGTAGGAAGGTTGCTGAGTATGGAGGCAATACACTGGGATATGGCAGCCGTAGTGTCTTAGGAACGGGGTGGCCCAAGGACTTAGTGAAGGTACAGTATTACCATCCACCCCTATTTCCCATAGAAAATTCCCTTTGGAAGCCATGCCCAGCCCATTTTACCCTCACAGCTGTGCATTCCAAGCTTTTAAGTGTACACTTACCCATGATGAGATCCCTGCTCAGTGAGCTGCTGTGTCCTTGGGGGATAACTCTAAACTCGGCTCTGTGTTCCGTGTGATGCTTCCCTCGGAGTTTGTTCTGTGTCCTTCTGGAATTCCTGATGGAGATGTTTGAGTCCTGGAGTCTCTAATGGCACTGCTCTTCTCCTAAGTGCACCCTCCTAGGAGAAGTTCTTGCACAGTCTGTGCAGGTTCTCTTAAAGTCAATTTTTTTGATAGTAACCCCCAAATATATTGAGTAGTAAATGCAACAAACAACTTCCAACCAGTTCTGTTGGGTTTTGAAATTTCATTGGCAATATAACTAAGACAGAAGAATCCCTCAAACTTCTTGAAACCTCAGCATTTCAATCCTTTGGCAATGTGTCCCCTCACACTCTCTGCAGTGTGATTTTATCTTTGTTTAATATATATTTGTGCTGCTACATTGTCCCACACTAAAACTGGGCTTGTTTACATAACAAAACCACATTGTAAAAAGAAATCTAGAGGTAATAAACTGGAAAGCAATTTCAGATGAGCCAACTAATGGAATTTGGTTTATTTTTCACACTTGGATTTTGATACTGTTCTTTTAGCTAGCTCCTTGATTAACTTGTCATTCTTCTAATTGAAGAGCTTGTCTGTCTTCCTTCAGGAAGAGAATTGTTAATTATTGCCTGGTTTCTTGCAGACAAACAGTGAAAATCAAGGCTAAGTAACACATTGATAATTTCTGCTTTTGATTTTACAGCTGTGGTGGTTCTTTCTGTTTTACTGTAGTCAGCCAGTAGCAAAATTGAGATTAAGTTGTCCACTGAAAGACACCTTTAGAAAAAGAGAAAAATCTTAAATCAGAATATCTCGTTTGAGATAAAAACAACACCCAGATAACTGTCCTTAAAAGCATTAATCTGTAAAATAACCACTTGTGTGAAAAGCCTGTTTGTTTACCTCAGTTATTAAATATATTTTCTTTTCTTTCCCCCCTCTTCCTGCCGTGGATATTTGAAGGTGGAAGGAGACACAGTCACGTTCTCCTTTGAGATGCGGAGCGGTCGGGAGCACAACACCCCGGACAAAGCCATGTGGGGCTTTGCCTGCACTGTCCGAGCACAGGTATTCCAGGGGGAGAATTCCAAGGGAGAGCTTCAGCTTCCACTGCCCCCTGCCTGCCACACGTTCCAGATCGATGGAAATGTGCTTCCATCTTGGCAGTTTGAAATGGAAACCAGCAGTGGCTGGTTTGGGCAGTGAGACAAATCGTGTGTTGGCAATGAAGAGAGCCTGAGTTTGACGTGTAGAGATCCCTGTGGATGGGCTGGCACTTAGGGATTCATGGAGATAGCTGTGTCTTATCTATCTCCTGAAGCCACTTCAGCATCCCTTGCTGCTTGTAGGTCAGGATTTCTTTGTAACAACCTGAAAATCAGAGATGTCCTGAGGAAATAATGATTCCAGCTCATGAAGAAGAGAGGGGAGGGATGCTGAGATCGAACACAGGGAATCTTGAATCCCACTGCAAGTTAGGACTGGGGTGACTGAACCAAAAATAACTTCACCTGTTCCTTCTTGGTTGAGGAAAATAATGTTTAAATCCCTTATTTCTTGTCTTGAATTGTTCTTACAGATTGCTGTTAATTGTTAAGGTTTTTTTTGGGTAAGAGTTAAGATTGATATCGAGCTATGTCTTACATATAAAAGATTATATATAAAATCTCCTATCTCGAATCTATTGGAAAGGACTTCCTGGTGGATTGCTTGGTTGAACTTCTCCCTGTTCCTGCTGCAGGAATCCTCAGAGGACGTGTCAGGAGGTTTGCCATTCCTGGTTGACCTGGCCCTGGGCCTCTCTGTGCTGGCCTGTTCCATGCTGAGGATCTTGTACAACGGGCCAGAAATTACCAAAGATGAAGAAACCTGTCAAGAGCTCTTAAGATCTAAACTCTTACAAAGGTAAAAAAAAAAAAATCTATTTTGATCTGTGTGGTTTTTTCCTGAGGGAGGTGACTTGTGCAGTTGTGCTCAAGTCTTGTGCTTTACAGTGATATTTGGATCATTTTTCCTGTAGTTTGTTCAGCGGTTTGTGTTGCCTGAAACTGAGGGAATATTCTCTAAAACAGAGGGGGTTTTAGAGTGAAAGGAGGGCTGGGTTATGCTTGGTGCAAGCCACACTTCCTATATTAATATTTAGTCTTTGTAACATGTCATTGATTGAAGTGTCTTTCTCAGTGAAGGGGGAAATAAAAATCCTTTTAATTGGCTTCTGTTTCTTTTTGCAGGTGCCAGTGGCAGGTGGAAGCCAACGGGGTCATATCTCCAGCCCTTACTCCAAGCCCTTCTCCTTTGCCTCTCACTATAGAGGAGGATAGGGAATTCACATATCCCTCTGATGTGCTCGTGCCTCCTGTTGGACACTACTTTGATCTGCCCAGGATTAGGCTGCCCCCAGGAATCATGATCAAGCTCAGGGAAATTTCTGGACGTGCTCGGCCTCAGTTTAGACCCAGTATAAAGTAAGGAGCCCTTGTTACCCTCTGGTTTTTTAACCTCGTTTGTGAATGCAGCATCTGATGATTTGTGAATAGGAATTGTCCAAGTTGGTCTGTTACTCCTGATTAATGAGTTTGGCTTTCTCTGGAACCCTAGGGAAGTGATCCAGCCAGAAGTCATGGAGGAGATGGTGGTTTCCTGTGTGATTAAACATCTGAATTTGGTTGATGCTCTCCAATCCCTGATAAATTTCCAATATCAGGAAGAACACGCTGAAGAATACGATTTACTTTGTAAAATTATGGGAGAGACCTTTAAGAAGCTGAATGCCATGGAGAGACAACTGCAGGTAAAAAGAAAATTATTTGAAACAACAGAAAGCTTTTTTTGAGGATAAAGGTGTAATTTAGCACCATAGACATACAAAATGTACTCAAGATTTCTTCTTTTAAATCCCTTCTACACCTTAAGTGCAACAAGTGTGATTTTTGTCTGTTCATCAGAGTGTGGCTGAGCTGGAGCAGAAGTGGCAGAACGAGGTGGATGATGCCATGCATGGGAAGCTGGAGAACAGTGTCCCCTTTTTTTATGATTATCACTTCAACGAGGTGAGCACTGGGGCTGCTGCAGGTGCTTGTGCCTCACTCTGCTCCCTCAAACCTCTTCATCCTTCTCCTTCCCTCTGTTTAGAGCAAGATGAAGGAGCTGGAACTTCTGTGTTCAATGAAGGAAGTTTCTTTCGATGGGAGTGATCTTGAGAACGTGGTCCTGGCATTAAGGTCGGTATTAGTGAACATTTAGGCCTCAAGGAGGGGCAGCTTCAGGGCAGTTTCAGAGATTTCCAAAAGTATCTGATGAAATGATTAGAAACTTTTGTGCTAAATATATTAATATTAATACCTACAACTCCTTGTGTTTGCTAACAAATCACTTGTTTATTTCTTCCATTTTTTCTGCCTTCTCCATTGTTGGCACAGAACAGATTGATGCCATTAAGTCCTCTTTAGCTGACCTTTCCCACAGTAACACTTCCTTTCTGAAAGCATTCAAGCATCGTTGACTTTGCTTCTTTTACTTCCCTTTTATCATCCTAGGGAGAAGTTTTTCCAAGAGGTGAATTCCCTGATCCAGAAGACCTCTCATCCTTTAGCAAAGACAAAAACCTTGGTGAAGAGCTTGATGAACAGAGCTGAGCTGTTGTTGCATGTCACCATTGCAGCACAGTCTGGGATCACCAGAAGCATATCTGGGACCCCTGCCGAAACTCCAGGTACATCTCTCATCACCAGCATTTTCAAAAGATACCTTTTATTTCTTGTTTTTCCCTCTTTTGCTCAAAATTAAACTTTTTTTTCCCTAAATTAAATTAATTCTTTTGTAATAAGTGAAGTCAAGTCTTCGTTTTCTGTTTGCCATAATAATTAAGATCCGAGTAATAACAGGTGGAATTTAAACTTTAGTCTCCTGATTTATTGAGGAAAAAGGCATAACCAAATCAAAAGAAATCTGATTTGATACAATACCTGAAAACAGGAAAATCCTCAGAGCTGGTTTTGTATTTTGTTTGTAGTGAGATTGAATCATGTCTGGGCTATAACCACCACGCTCTCTTGTTTACATGTTTCATATGAAAACATGAGGGACTTGCAGTTCTCCTTCTAAGTCTCCCTGAAGTAATTCTTAACATGTGCTGATTGATATTTTTTTCAAGTTACATTAGGAAGTTTGTGAATTGAAGCCTTCAATTCCAAATCTTTACCTCCCAACAGGATTGAAAACAGGAAAATCCTCAGACCTGAGCTGCACATTCTGGCTTAAACTGTGTTCTCCCCACCCTGTGTTTCAGCTTTCCCTGGGATATCCAACACTGATTTTAAAGCCAATTTGTAAATAATTTCCTGCACCGGGAATGACCTTTTTTTTTTCATTGTTTTATGATACTTCAGCCTGTAAATCAGCCTCTGAGACCAAGGTGATCTCACACGCCGTGCGCCAGCCCGTGTTCCTGCGCAGCATGTCCGCCCCATCCGACCTGGAGATGATTGGCAACGAGGACATCGAGTTTGCCCGGGCCAGCCAGAGGTACAGCAGGGTTTTGTCCTTCTCTTTACACCTCTGTGTTGTTCACATGAGCAGTTTGATCACAGTTTATCCCTGCCAGCACAGCAGGATTTGTGTTGGTTGGATCAGCTTCCTGCTGCCCGGCGTGACATTGCTGTTCCCTCGCAGGCGCCGGCACGTCACCAGCCACAGGAGCAGCTCCTTCACCCTGCTCCAGTCCCTGGCCATCGAGGACAGCAGGGACAAGCCCACCTACAGTGTCCTGCTGGGGCAGCTCTTTGCTTTCATCGGGACAAACCCCGACCAAGCCGTACGTCGTTATTTTATTTCAAATTCCAACTTGAGCAAAACCAGGAGGTGCCTTCTTTGTGCCTGACAAAAATCCCATCCCAAACATCACAGGTGTCCAGCAGCAGCTTCCTGCTGGCTGCCCAGACCCGCTGGAGACGTGGGAACACCAGGAAACAGGCCCTGGTGCACATGAGGGAGCTGCTGACGGCTGCCGTGCGCGTCGGGGGCGTGACCCACCTGGTGGGCCCGGTGACCATGGTGCTCCAGGGAGGGCCGAGGTGAGTGCATTTCTCCAGAATTCAGTGGTGTGGTCTCTGTGGAAGGGAGTAAATTGCTTTGCACACAGGAAAGCCAGAAGTGAGTAGCTGTGAGGGCACAAGTTGGCAGAGCTAAGGCTGCAATAAATAGTTTGGCTCTTGTGGGGGTAAAAAGGCAGAAACTTCTAAGAAATACTTTTATTTACCAGTAGATGAGCTTTCCTTTCATACTGGGCTGACAAGTACCCAGGTATGTATGGAGGGTATCCTTCTCTCTTCATTTAATTCTAAATTGATGTTAATTAGCTGTTAGTGGTAGATTTAGCTGATAGTGTCATCTAAATGTAGTAAGTGTTTTATATTTTGTTTGTAGTGAGATGTCTGAGCTCTAACTCTCTTGCTCACATGTTTCATATGAAAACATGTGGGACTTGCAGTCTCCTTTCTAAGTCTCCCTCGAGTAATTCTTAATGTGCACTGATGATTATTTTCTTAAAGCTACCTTTGGAAGTTTGTGGATTGAAGCCTTCCATTCCCAAACTTTAACTCCCAACAGGATTGAAGAGCTGACGTGTGGCGGGATGGTGGAGCAGGTGCAGGAGGCTTTTGGAGAGACGATGACGTCGGTGGTGTCCCTGTGTGCCCGCTACCCCATCGCCTGTGCCAACAGCATTGGCCTCTTGTGCACCATTCCCTACACAAGGTGTGGAAGGGCTTGGGGAGGGGAAGGGGGGCATCCACACCTGGCCTTAGTAGGAGAATCATTAAGTAGTATAAGTACATCCCCTTTCTTCATCATGGGGAGCATCTGAGAACATCCAGTTCAATTCCCTCACAGTTTCATATGGGGAGGACAAGGGAGAGGCAGAACCATCTTTCTGCCAAGTGAACTAATAAATTACAGAGCTGACAGCAAGTTCTGGATTCCCATTGTGTCTGTTAGTGATGGAGAAGTTAATTCCACCCTGGATTCCTCCTGCAGGAGCGAGGAGAAGTGTCTGGTGCGCAGTGGCCTGGTCCAGCTCATGGACCGGCTCTGCAGCCTGAGCAGCCAGACAGAGTCCAGCTCAAATGAGAAACAGACCAAGAAACAGAAGGTGGCCACCATGGCTTGGGCTGCCTTCCAGGTGCTGGCCAACCGCTGTGTGGAGTGGGAGAAGGAGGAAGGTAGGAACACTGGAAGTATCTTCTGCTCTGTGTGTTAGAACTGCCTGATGAGCGGTGTAAATGTATTCAAAACAGGGCAGTCATTCTCCATGACTGGGGGCTCTGGGGGTTCTTACGAAGTGGATACAAAAATCAGTTAATTTTCTTCTTGTTTTTTTAATTCTGGCTTTTTTCCTCCCTTGGAAATAATTTCAAGTTTTGCCACTTGGTTTTGTCTAAACGTAACCAGAGAACTCAGAGATTCTGAGGGATCATTTGGCATTTCTCTCATGGTAGAATTCACCCATAACACACATAAACTCACAGACACGTGGCTGTTGGCTAATGGTGGATGGATGAGGGGTTGGTTTTGTGGTGTGTACATTGATTTTTGTTGATTACAGCTGTGTATTCTTCCATCCCTTCCCTTCCAAAGGGGGTTCCACGGATGCCGTTCACTCCGGGCTGGCCAGGCAGGTCTCCAGCCTGCTCACCAACCACCTGGCCAGAGCCACCGAGTGCTGTGGCAACCAGGCTGCAGGGAATGATGCACTGCAGGATGTCCTCAGCCTTCTGAATGACCTCTCAAGGTATCAGGCCTTTGCTCTGGAGTATTTTTTTCCTGTGTATCAAAGCCCATATAGGATCTTTGATGGATTTTTTCAAACCATTCTAAAACTGACCCTTGATCTTAGTGTCTAATCAGTGCTGTCAGTGGAAGAATTGTTGCAGATGTTTTTTGAGGTGCTGAAATTGCTTTAAATACATCTTGTAAATAATCAATTATTTTTGGTTTTAATTTCAAGATTCTTTTCCCTTTCAGGAGTCACATAGGCAAAGCCATCCTGAGCCAGCCAGCCTGCGTGTCCAAGCTTCTGTCCCTTCTCTTGGATCAGCGTCCTTCTCCAAAGCTGGTCCTTATAATCCTGCAGTTGTGTCGTGCTGCGCTGCCTCTCATGAGTGTGGAGGACTGTGGAAACGTGGAATTGCCTCCCTGGAGTTACTCAGTGCCCTCTCTGAACAGTGAGCAGGATGATCCCAGTGACCCAGCCTCCAAGATTGCCTCCCTGCTGCTGGCAAAGCTGGCGGATTATGTCGTGCCAGGTACCGGCAGCTGTTTGGTGTTGTGCCCAAGGGACTCACATTTCATGGAATCTTGGAATGGAAGGGACCTTAAAGCCCATCCAGTCCCACTCCCTTCCACACTTTCCACTCTCCCAGGTTGCTCCAAGGCCCGTCCAACCCGGCCTTGGACACATCCAGGGATGGGGCAGCCACAGCTTCTCTGGGCACCCTGTTTGTTCCAGGAGCTTTTGTATGGACAGAAAGCTCAGGTATTGGGAGGGATCTGATATGTCAGTGCTAAAGCAGGATATTCCTGTGGCTTTCCATCTGCCTCCTTAATTTCCCTCTGCTCAGACCAAAGTGGGTGTCCCAGTGATGTTTCAGACACATCCTAGGTGTGTCAGCATTAGTTCCAAGGGTAAGAAAATTCATGGTTGTGTTTCTTTGTTTCCTTTTTTCCTTTCTACCTCAAGGCTGCCAGACAGTCCTTTCTCCAACTGCCTCTGAGCCAGATACTACCTTGGCAAAAGCCAGCCCTAAAAATTCCATAAAAGGTGATAAAGATCCTGGAGAAGAAAGCGAGGCAGTGGATGGTAAACTCTCTATTTTTATCCATAAACGAGAAGATCAGTCCTCCCATGAAGTCCTTCAGCCTTTACTAAGGTAATCTCAGCTCACAAGATTGCAATTAGAACCAATTTTGCCAATTCACTTTATCTTCTCCTTTTTTCCAGTGCTGCAGCTGCAGAAAAATACATCCTAGATAGAAGAGTAAATGGGAAAGCAAAGTATCTGCCCAGTGTGTTGTGTTTACTGGCAAAGCAATAAGATAATGCAAAGGAACACAGGAACATCTTCATCTGTCTGAAAACCATCACATGAAAAATTAGCTCCTTAGATTCAGTGTTTCTGATGGAATCTCATTTGTCTTGTTTATGGTGTGACAGGCTGGGCAGCACTAACAAATAGAACTGTCAAGGCAAAGTGGCTTTAAAAGCACTGCTTTAATAATGCATAAGCTGGACAATAATTTGCTATTAAACATTTCTTTAGCATTCTCAGCACCCACCTGGATGTTGGGATGACTGAATATCAAACAGCCAATGCTGTCACCTCCTGCATTTTGTATTATTTGTTTCATCTTCCCCCACTCCATGGGTTGAATTTGAACCCATACTCTAAAAATTACACTGAAAGGTGCAAGTGAAAGGTGAACTCAGAGCCCTGGGCATTTGTGATCAATAAAAACCATTTCATAAGGCTTCTTCTTCAGGGGGGAAGGGTTAAATTGCTTTGCAAATAACTGCATTCAATAGGATTAAATTCCCTCTGTAAATGGGGTATATCCTTAACTGCCTCATATTTCTCTTGCTGTTGAGCATTCAGCTGCAAGGGTGGCTTTGAATCATTTCAAACCACCCATAATACATGAAATTGGACTGTGTAGCTCAGCTGTGTTTTCCAGCAGTGAGAACAAAGCTCCTGTGTTTTGTTTCCCCTCCAACAGTAGCTCAGAAGGTCGCCCATTCCGACTGGGAACTGGAGCCAACATGGAGAAGGTGGTGAAGATGGATCGGGACATGACAAAAGTAAGAGGAGGAGTAACTAAAGAGTTGTTCAACGTCCTAGAAATTGGTGGCCAGTCACAATTCTAGGGTTTTACTGACGTTAAGTCCCCTTAGTTAAATGTTGTTTTATTCATCATTCTCCTCTGTAAATACAGATCAAATACAGGGGTGAATGATGAAAAAGAATTTCAGCTGATGCTTCCTGCAACCATTGTAGGTCAGGTTTAAGCCCCGTTAATATTCTCTTTCCTCAAGTGTTAAATGCACGTTGATAATGCAAGTTTTAAGCCACACACTTGAATTAGAATTTCATGGTTTTTTTCAGGCATATTCTTGAGTGTTTGCACCAGAAATACTCATTTGTGGCTTTTTGATCAGAGAAACTGAACTGTTAATCTGAGAATGGAACGTTAAAGGCAGGGAATTGATCCCTGATCTCTCTGTAGATGACGAAAAGCAAGAGACAGAACTTGTCCAATGACTAATCCACACCCAGGAGGGGGTTTTGCTGTGTTCTCAGCACTTTTTCTTGAGCAGAGAGAGCAGAGTGACCAAAGGGATCTGACATTTGCCTTCCACGGCAATTTCCTTTGCAGAGTGGCTGCTGTGAAGTCATTACAGAAGAAGCTGCTGCAGCTCTTAGAAAAGCAACCAAGTGGGCACAGTCTGGGCTGATAGTGAGTGTGGGGCCACCCATAGAGACTGTCAATCCAGAGACCACCAGTGGCTTGTCCACTGGGGACAAAAAGAAGACTGCACAAACATCCATTTGCAGGGAGAGGAATTCGGAGCTCGCCAGGTAAATCCCTCAGTCTGCATTCTGCTTTTCTCTCTGCCAGTATTTGTAGCACTCCAGAAAATAACCTGGCTCTTCATAAACTTCCTTTTTTTGTTTTGTTGACAAATGAAGCTTCTTTTCCTTCTGTGGTTTTGAACTGAATGGTCAAATTGCCTTTGTCTCCTGGGCAGGACGGATCCTGTGAGGCCGTTCATCAGCGGGCACGTTGCAAACAGCATGGCAGCAGAGGTGATTGCCCTGCTGCACAGCCTGCTCATGGCCCCAGAGTCCAATGCAGCCCAGATCTGGACAACAACTGCTGAAAAAGTGAGCAAACACAACCATGAGTGGCATATTCCTCGCTGGGGGTTGAGTAGTTAGAGAATCTAATGATTAGCAAGGCCCGAGCTGCTCCTTTCTGATGCAGTGCACAACCAGTTCACACCAGGGTGTGGAGCTGCACAGACCCAGCCCTTTCTCAGCTGTCTCAGGGTGGGACAAGTACTCAAAATTTACCCATCATTAGATAATTGCTGTCATTCCTTTCAGGCATTAACAGTGTTGGTTGTTAGGGAGTTCCCTTGCCTGTGGCAGGTTATTCTACCTTGGCTGTTCTCGTTTCTGTGGCCTCTGAGGGTACAAAGCGTTGGCTGCAACAAAACACGTTGGTTTTATGTTCCTCTGAATCCTGCAGCACCTAATCTATTCCTTAGGTGAAATCCTCAGCAAAGACTTCTGCCAAGATTATATTTTATCCTAAAAGTTACCAGGGAATGGTCATGGCTTTGATGGTGCTCACACTTCAGAGAACTTGGAATATTCTGAGTTATATAATTCTCTTCTAGAACAAAAACAATTCTTCTGAGACTGTGTGGGCTGGAGGCTCGGGGCATTGGTTTTTGTTGGAATTGTGCTTTGAAGTTGTTCCCTGATATTTTTGCTTCTGTCTTCAGGTTCTGTCTCGGGCTCTGATGTACATTCCACAGCTTGGGAAATATGCAGAGAGCATTTTGGAGAACGGGAGTAGCAGTGGAAGGAAGCTGGCTAAACTTCAAAGGATCGCTCGGCAGGCAGTGGCTGCCCTGTGTGCTCTGGGTGGCTTTAAGGAGACAATTAAAATAGGTTCTGAAGTTCAGGTAATTCAGCACTGTTCATATTTGGTATCTTAGATGAGAACTGGTGCTCTCCTGAGGTTCTCCCTGCACTGGGATCCTTGGGAGCAGGATGTGCGTGTGGAGCAGCAGCGTGTGGAGCTCGTTTCCTAAAACACCCCCACGTGGTTGTGTGTGCAGTTGGTGTGTGATGTCAGGCACTGGTTCCTGCTTGTGACACCTTCAATCTCACGCAGCCCTTCTTTGGTTGTAGGTTTTAGGCAAAGGAATAGCAGGAAGCATTGGAGTTGTGGCATCTATTAATGAGCAAGAAGGTATAGCTACGGTCAAATTCCCACCCACCACTATAGACACTAGAAAGACCTCCCAGGCATCAGACACTTTAACTATTCCATTATCTAGGCTCTGTGTTCCAAGATCTGAGGTATGGCAGTTTTAAACATCCAATATTCAGTATAATCTCGATCCTTGCTTTATTTCTGTCGCAGCATACTGACTGTTAATCTGCAGCACGTAAAAGAAAGTGTTTCATCTCTGCTTATAAATGATTTGTGAAGTTTGCCTTGTTGTTTTAAGCATATATTAACAATATATTTAAGTTCTCATTCAAGTAACATAAATATTCATCTTTTGTGCTTAAAGATGTTCTGTTGCATACTGGGTTGGGGGTTTTTATGGTTAATTTCTGGCTTGGTTTTGGGGTGGGGTTTTTTATTTTCTTCTTCTTTTATTGGTGTTGGGTGCTGATTTTGTGATAGTAAAATATAAGAATTAACTCCAGGTAATAAAACACCCTCATTTCTTAGAAACTAACTACTTGAATTTAACTTTTTACCGTGCCCCCCCACCATCAGGCATTGCCTCTTCATAAACTGTCCATTACTGAGAAGGTAGTACAGGCAGTCCAGTCCATGTTGCTCCCTCAGGAGGGAAGTCTCTCTATTCACACCTCACTTCCTGCAACAGGAGATGGCTCAACCCCAGTAATGGCAGTGGTCCGGCTCCTTGCTGAAATAAGAACCAGGTGAGTCCTGGCTTTGTGCACAAATACCCAAGGGAGTTGCATGAGTTCTTGTGGCCTTCCTCTGGGGGTGTGCAGCAAGGGACTGCAGAAATTCCTCTTTGCTCCCTTTTAGTGTCTGGGTGTTGTTAATGAGTGTCCCTGTAACACACTGAGCAAAGGCTTCAATAAATCCGTTTGTGAAGCAGGGAAAAGCTGCCTTTGGGGAGGGTCCAGCTAAAATCAGGGTTAAGACCACCCTTAAAACCCCCTTGAGTTCACTACTGTGAAGCCAGCTTTGAATTCAGCACACACTTTGTAACACTTCCAATGTATTATTTTTCTGTTCAGAGCATGCCTGGTGATGGCTCAGCTGTTGGAAGACAGCTCATTCTGTGAAGAATTCATTCAACAGTGCCCAGCTGCTGTAGAAGTTCTGAATTTGGTGGCCCAGGAGTGCAGCCCTGGTACGTAGCCAACACTTTCTTGGCATATTCAGGTCAGAGAGAGAGCAGCTTTTAAAATCATTCAAGTGTTTTGTCCTCCAGCGACTCAGATTTTAGGAACTGGCACAGGACGAGGTGTCTTGTCACAGCTGCAGAGCTGCTGATGTAAGAGCAGCTAATAATCAACCTAAATCATTCAACATTAGGCATTAATTAAGGCCAGAACATGATTATTCTATATATCAAAGAAGCAAGTCCTGGGACTGGCTCCCTTCTGCACTCTCCACTTCTCTTGCTTCCAGCATTTCCTGCTCTGTATTCCTTGACATTATCGTTTATATGGGTTTTTTTTATCACCTTTTTGCTGGTTTTTGCAATGCTTTCTCATATTTCTCATCCTTGAGCTCTCCTTGTCTAAGGATAAGCAGTGGGCTCAGCAGAAATCTCAGTTCAAGGAGAAGTTTTAGGAACATGCCAGAGGAAAAGTGGCTGAAGTGAAGGGTAGGAGCCAAGGGATTTTGGTGTAAAAGGGCGAAGACTGATTTTTGTGACAGTAGGCATAAATTTTTTTGCTTTCCTACCTTTGCTGGGCCATAAACTTGCTCACTACAATGAACTTTATATCTTAATTAACATCACAGAATCTTTGCTAACCAAGTATAAATGAAACACGAGGAAACGCTTTGCCTATGTTACATTTTACCCTTCATTGTTTAGGCGAGGCTGATCAAACCTCTTCAAAGTGCAGTTATCTTATTTATTTCTGCATTAAGATTGCACTGTTGGACTGGAGGAAGCAGCTGGGGGCTGATGCCTGGTTTGGGTTGTTGTTGCAGGGGAGAGGCTCGTGGTTGTGGAGATGCAGTGTGAGAGGTTACGGATGTTGTACCGCGACTGTGCTCGGCCCCCTCCTCCTCCCCTCCAAGCAGACAGGAGACAGGTGAGCACAGGGACAGTGCTGAGCCCTCTGCCCTGGGAGAACCCCCTGCTGCTGCTGCCCAGACTGGGGGGATTCTTCTTGAAATATCTCGTTTATTGTGAATTTCTGCGTTGAGATGTGATTTGCTGGAGTTGTATTCACCGTGCCTCTCATAAACGGTGCGGTTGTGTTTTAGTGGGTGGCTCGAATTGTAATTGGTAGAATAAACTGCTCTGTTGTGTCTGCAGCCCAAAGAAATCACGTGGAGCCCATCCAGGGTGTTCCCCCCAGTGAGAGCCTGCATGTTCTCCTCACACCTCACTGCTGTGACCTTCCTGGCTGATCCCAGTGCAGGCGGGGGACTTCCTCGGGGCACCTTTATCTATGCCACCTCCCCAGTCCCAGTACAGGTGAGACCCCACAGCTCTACAACACTTTGTCATTGAATATCCAACAGGGCATGAAAAGGAAAAGCAAGAAAATTGCCTCTTTAACCTCTCTTTTGTAAATAACTTTTTAAAATGTGTTATTATTTTTATTTCTAGGCACCATCGTTCTACTGGGAAATCGAAGTGGTTTCCTATGGAGATACAGATGATGACACTGGGCCAATAGTTTCCTTTGGATTTGCCACAGAGGCTGAAAAACGGGATGGGGCTTGGACAAACCCAGTGGGCACCTGCCTCTTTCACAAGTAAGCTGGAGATGCACATCAAAAACCGTGCTCAGTACATTTGTCAGCAGATTGGGGAGGAGGCTGTAGTGGGCAATAATACTTTTTAATTGAAGTGCTGAAATGATGGACTGGAATATCCTTGCAAAATAAGGAGGGTTGAGTTGCCTTTTGTGTATCACAGCTTTGGTGGGTTGTGATCCTGCTCTGTCTTGATGTTCTGTCTCATTCTGTCCTTGTTGCCCCTCAGCAATGGACGAGCAGTGCATTACAATGGCTCCAGCCTGCTGCAGTGGAAGAGTGTCAGACTGGATGTGACTCTCTCCCCTGGTATGTGAGAGCATGGCTAAAATCCTTCTCTGCTCCATCAGAAAATCCTCTGACTGTCAGGGGAGCACTGGATGAGAAAACTGATTAAATCCTTTCTGTGGTTGTATTTTTGTCCAGGTGACGTAGCAGGAATTGGATGGGAAAGAACAGAAGGAACTCCCCCTCCTCCAGGGCAGCCAGCAAAGGGCAGAGTTTATTTTACATACTGTGGGCAGAGACTTGTGCCCTACCTAGAGGATGTGTCTGGTGGAATGTGGCCAGTTGTCCACATTCAGAAAAAGGCAAGTTTGTAACAGCAATTAGTCATTCAGTGTACTTCCAGGAATATTAAAAACATGATACAAAATATTGAGCCTGCTCTGTAGAAAAGCAAATTGGTAGTTTTTACCTTTCTTGGGTAGGATGAGGTATTCGTTAGCCCTCCCAGGTGCATGTGTTGGGTAATTATTTTGGTTTTCCCTGCCCATTAACCCAGCAGTGTGCAGCTGGCCTGGCAGGATGCCTTGTGCCGTGCCAGGAGCCCCTCTCTCAGCATTCCTTGCCAGCAGTGACCTTGCTTCAGAGCACCCAGCTCAGGCCGCTGCAGCTTGAAGCTGGAAAGCAGGCGAGTTCAAAGTGTGCTTTTGGCAGCTTAGAGCTTTCTAGGGTGCCAACTGGGCATCCTCGTGGCGGGGAGGTGTGATCAGCTCCTTCCTGAGGGCTCAGAGCAGGATCTGAGAGCTTCCCTGCCTCCTTTTGCAGAACACCAAGGTGCGGGCGAACTTCGGCTCGCGGCCGTTCGCCTACGCCGAGGGCCAGGCTCACCGCAACGCCGCCGACCTGTGCCTCGACCTGGCCGAGGAGATCAGTGCCAACTTCGAGGCCTTGCCCTTTGCCATGGCCTCTGACAGCGACAACGACGCTGGCACCAGCATCGCCTCCGACCCCGGCACCCACGGGCCCCCCTGCAGGATCGCCGCCGTCGCCACGGCTCAGCAACGTAAAGTGACTTTGGCTCCTTTTAAAGCTCTCCCAGCAGAAATGCCAAGCGAGGAAATAGGATTTAAGCCCAGCCTGGCTGCAGTCCTTAGTCCTTAGGTAGTGCCTCTCTAGGTGGGGCAGTAGCACAAATCAAAGCTGTGTTTATCTGATTTTCTACAAGGCAATTAAAGCCATCTTCTTTGGTCTTGCTCTGTATGAACAGACAAATTACTCGTAATTAACGCAGCTACAATGAGAAATGATTTCATTAGGGCTTGGGATACAATAGGATGTTACGGTGGATTGGATCAGCCAATTGGTTATGCTGTGTCGAAAGGAATTGCATTCCCACCCCCTGACTGGAGAGCGTGGAATGTTCTGTATCTCCAATTTCATGGGATGTCTTTGCATGCGTTAGCATCTCATTATTTCTGTCGGTGTCTTGCAGAGTACGACAGTGACACATCCTGCCACTATAAAATGGAGCTGAGCTATGAGAACTTCATCACCTCAGGCCCTGATCCTCACCCCCCTCCTATTGCAGATGATGAAAGTGATGATGATGATGACGATGATATTCCCAGGGTGAGGAATGTGGCAAACTTTGCCTCCTCTAACTTATAGCCTAAAACCAGATCTTGTCATTTAGATTTCGAAATTTGGCCACACGAGAGTTTTTCCTGCTTCCCTAACAAAAATATAGCTGCTGGTAACTTCCCTCTTCTTGATCTTTTTAAAAAATTCTGTCTTTTTAGGAGGATCACTATGCCCTCTTGGTCAAAGCCTGGGAAACCAAAGTTTTCCCTACAATTAGGAGAAGATTCCGTAATGAGGCTGAGAGGAAGTCTGGGCTGGATCAGATTAAAGGAGCTTTACAGTTAGGTATGGCTGTATTTATTTCCATGCACGTTGTTTTCTGTGATGGGCAGGAAGTGGGAGAAGAACACCTGTGTTTCTTTCATATTTTACTCTATTCAGGGCTGGAAAACTTAAACAAAAATTCGCTGGTTTTGTTTAATTTTGTTTAATTTTGCTGTTTCCCTCCAGTGCTTAGAATTTGGTTTGTGCTCATGCTTTTTCTTTAAGACTTTTGCTAAGTTGGACTATTTAAATAGGGAAAATGGTTTCAGAAATAGTGACAGAATTTTTTGTGATGTGGATACAGAAACATTCTGGAGTAACAATTTGGGAAGAAACTATATCCAGGCATTTTCTGTCTGTGACTATCAAGGCAAAACTCTTGAGGTTTAATTAATAATAAGGGGAAATTTTGGAGTTTTTTAGAATTCAGGTCTGGCAGGACAATGTGTTTGTGGGAAAGTCACATTAAGAGCAAGGTAGGAATTCTGAGCCCTCTTGAGAAGCTCAGGAAAAGCTCTGCTTTCTCAGGAAAACTCTCAATTTCCATCTTTCAGCCTGACTGAGAGAGTATTGAAGAAATTAGAAAACTCACCTGCTTGGGATCTTAATGAGAATAAGAACTTTTATTGAGTGGCTGAGGGAAATAACTTGCACTCCCTGCTGTCTTTCAGGAATGGTTGATATAGCAAGGCAAACTGTGGAATTCCTGTACGAGGAAAACGGAGGCATCCCAAGGGATCTCTACCTTCCCACCATCGAGGATATCAAAGATGAAGCAAACAAATTCACCATCGATAAAGTACGGAAAGGTGAGGGCAGCACAGAGGATCCTGAGGGGTAAAGAAAAAGCTCAGGGTTTTGGGGATCTGCTGCAGAAATTGTCACCTGAGGAAAACACCTTCAGAGTGGTGTCCCTTTCTGCCAGGTCTCACCGTGGTGACTCGCTCTCCTGACAGCAACAACGTCACCAGCAGCGCTGTGGGAACAGCTCTGCCCAAGTTTGCCATTCGGGGCATGCTGAAGACATTTGGCCTTCATGGCGTTGTTCTGGATGTGGATTCAGTGAGTAAAGCCATGCTGGGAGGGCTTTTCGTGGGTCAGCATCACACAGCTGGGAGCACAAACTACTCAGGATGCTGGATTGGGGCTCTCCTGGAAGGAAAAATGTGGTTTATAATTACTGTGTAGTTGACAGCGCTGGGTTTGGCGTTGCAGGTGAATGAGCTGGTGCAAGTAGAGACCTACCTGCGCAGTGAGGGAGTCCTGGTGAGGTACTGGTATCCCATTGACATGCTGGAAAGGCCACCTGCAGGATACAGGAGGACTGCAACCAACGGATTGGTCACCCTGGATAACACCAACATCCAAATTCACAGGTGAAAAAAAGAGATGTGGTTGCAAGGCACTTTATTACCCGAGTTTGAATTACCTGAAGAGTGTTTCTTGTAGTTCAGTTACCTGCTGCAGCTTTGTTTTAAGCAGTACAAACTTCTGAGTCTTCTTGTCATGGTTGGATTTAACGTGAAGGAATTAATTGAATGAATGTTTGTGTTCCCTAGGGAGCTGTTGAGGAGTGAAGCTGCCCTGGCCAAGCTCTACTGTCGCATGGCTCTGCTCAATATCTTTGCTCCCAAATCTCCCCACATGTTCACTCGGCTGTTCCACATTCCTGCCATCCGGGATATCACCCTGGAGCACCTGCAGCTGCTCTCCAACCAGCTGCTGGCACCACCTCTTCCTGGTAAACACTTGGTTTTGTCACAGTTCCTTTTTTGGTGCAGTATTTTTCTGGGGACAGAAAAAAAAAGAATGAATTTGGTATTTCTTTGTTAGCTGGTTTCTAATGATGGTATTTGAGAATGTCTCGATGGGCTCCTGACCTCAGTGATAGGTTCCAAACTCAAACTCTTGCTCATGATCTAATTAAAAGTGTTCAAGAGAGGTCAGAGTCCCTCCTAAGATCCCACCCAGTGTGTTCCTGTCCCTTTGTCACCAGTGATCTTCTGTTTCTTGGGGGCAGTGGGAGCATCCATGTGAGACAACCCCAAGGAACTGAGATCACTTTAAAGTTCCTGGGTAGTAAAGCTACATGCCAGTTTGGGTCTCAGAGTTTTCAAAGTGGAACTGCTCTTCGTTTCACTGAGTGGTTTGTCCTTTTCCCACTGGACTCCCAGCTGTGGTTAGAGAATGTCTGAACCATGGAACAGAATCTTTGCCTCATTCAAGCGAGTGTTGACAAAGACAGTGATCGTGACAAAGCCCTTCTGCATGCAGAGAAATGTGTGTCGTGTGGCTGGAGCATAAGGAGGAAGTAGGAAGTGCTGAATATGGGTTATTAATAATAGAAAGTGATTATTTACCGTTGGAAAAAGTCCTGTTCCCTCCTCCAATTCCTTTGGAACTTGGCTGCCTCTAACAGATGCTGCCTTGTAAAGGATCCTCTTGCAGAGTACAGCACAACTTTGCATGGCTTTGAGAATAATTTCACAAGCTTTATTTTAGTTTTTCCTCTTTAATATTTGTTTAATTCAAGCCCTGCTAATGCATCCAATTTCCAAACTGGCACTTTGGTGAATTGCCCACTCCTTTGTGGACTGCACTTTGGTTTTTTCCTTGACTTGGAGCTGCAGAATGACAGCCATGAGGTGTCAGGGCTTGAGAGCCACTTGGGGCTGCCCAGAAATGATCTGGTTGCTCTGTGGAGAAAGCCTGAGAACAGATAAAGCTGATTTTCCCTCTGGTCACTCATCCTCATTGTACTTTTGCAATGGATTGAAGTGTTCCTGCCTTCCCAGGGGGAACAGAGCCAGGGTGATCCCACAGCTCCATGTTTGCCCCTGTTGGGGGCTGGGCTGGGGCTGGTGAGGGGCACAGCTGGCATTGAGAGGCCACCCCAGCCACAAGGCTGGGCCTGGGTGGATCCTTTCTCCTGCTGACTTTTAGGCAAGGAGTTTTCCACTTGAAAACAGAGGTTGGGAATCTTCCAGGTGTTTTACACCTTTTGTTTCCCAGGCTACATAAACATTTGGAGCGATCTCCAGGTTTGTGCTGTTTTCCTTGTTCTTCCAGATGGAACCATCAGCTCAAGCTCCATTCTCCTGGCCCAGTCCCTGCAGCACTGCATCCATTCCCAGACCTGTGCTGCCACAGACCTCTTCTACCAGGGCAACTCCCAGGCCATCAGGGAGTGGCTCACTGTGGCCATCACTCGGACACTGCATCAAGGAGAGGAGAGTCTGTTGGACCTCACCAAACAGATCTGCTCCTTTCTGCAGGTAAAATATTACCTCGTGTTTTAGGAGAGTGTTGGGTTCCCTTCTCAGGAACCCTTGTTCTGTGTGTGATTGCAACTTCCATGATCCTGTCCCTCACAGGGAATTGCTTCTCTGGATGGGTTCTATTATCCTGATTGTAGGAAAACACAAAGCAGTAGCAATGCTCTGCATTGAATTAAAATGAAGTGGCTTCCCACTGTGTCGTAATTTACAATTAATTAAATACATTGGTTATAGAGCAGTGTATAAATAAAGAAGAGGGAGGAGGTTTGCTGCTGTTTGGGCTCTTTCATGATGAATTGTCCCGTTACAGGCAGCACCAGAACAGTTTCCTGCCGAAGAATTCCCGATTTCCGAATCCAAAGTCAACATGGATGTGAATTTTCCTGGGGCTGCCTTTGTGATTGTGTCCTGTAAGGAAAGCCAGTCTGGATTCCGAAAAGAGTGAGTCATGGATGGGGACAAAGCTGGGTCTGAGCAACCCCAGGGATGGAGTTATTCATTTTTTTAGAGTTTTCTCTTCTCCGAGACTTACTCTGAGCGGTGGCTGGGATGTTTCCCAGCCTGCTCGAGCCTAACCAAGCTGTGCTGCTGTTTTCCCCAGCTCGTCCCTGTACAAGGCCCCCTGGGCTCGGGTGCTGGTCTATGGGCTGGGGCACAAGGTGAAGAGGAACGGGCAGCTGAACCTCATCGAGGCCGTGTGCTACCCCCGCGACGCCTCCCCCACCAACACCGGCCTCACGCCGCCCCCCACCACCAACCAGTACCCGGCTGTGATCACCCCCACGGACAGGGTGCACATCAAACTGGGTGAGCACAGCCCCAGCACGAGGGGGGAAGCCTTCACTGTACTCTCAGAGCTCAGATCGGTTTCGTTGTGGCCTCTGGAGCACTTTCCTGGGTGGTCACCAATCCTGGCAGTGCTTAGGAGAGGATTTTTGTACAAGGAATTCATTCTTAACCAAAAAAAGCCTGGTTTTATAAACATTGGCAAGCATCTCTTTCTGATTTTTGTATTCCAGGAGTTCACCCAGCAGTGTTGGTATTCAAAACATTTTATTCAAAGTACCAATTTCTGCAGTGTTGGTGTTTGAGGAGCTGTTTCAGGTGGAGAATGATTTCTTACTGCTTTTTTAGGTGTTTGTAGGACCCTCTTACCCACAGAGTAATATATCTGCAGTGTAGCAATACTTAGGTCACCCCAGCTTCTCCAGCAAGAAAAATCATTAATGTTCTTTTTACTCTTGCCCTAAGGAAGAGACAATGGGATTTAGAGCAGTGAAGGTGACTGGGTGCAGTGAGTTCCTAAAACTTCCCCTTGGAGATCCTTAAGTTCTTCTGCTGATGTTGTTTTCAGTACCCATCAGACAGAAATAAATGGTTTTGGGGCAAGTTCTGTACGTATATTTAGGTATGTTCAGGCTCAAAATTGTTCTGTTTCTTCTCTGTACATTTATAATTATAGATTTTATCAATAGAAATAAACATTCCTATTTGTTTATTACAAGGTGCTGCAGAGAAAATTCTCACTTAACACAAGTTTAGCCTTGAAAAAACCTTAAATATTACTTCTTTTACTTTATCAATGCTCAGAGTCATGATAAGGATTTTCTTGGATCTTTTTTGCTTAGGAGTGTCTCCTCCTCCTGGAGCTGTGTTGGTCTTGCATTCCCTCCCCCTGGAATTCCCCCTGGCAATGGCATTCACAGAACAGCTCTTAACCTGGAAATTGGAAGATGGGGATGGAAAATCCGAAGATGAACTGGATACTATTCCTGCCTCGGTTCTCTTGCAAGTGGTGGAATTTTTAGGTGAGAATGGAGTATTTCCTCAGTAATGAGCACTGATAATGTGCTGGCTCTGGTGGAGAGTTTAGGAGACAAAAATTACAGTTGAAATTTTCTGAGTTCTTCCACTATAATGAAATCTTCAAACTCCAGAAATTTTCTGTTGATTTGCAGTTCTTGGAATAACCTTCCTGTCTTTTTAAGTGCTGACATGACATGGATGTGAGCTTTTCTGGTGCTTTTTTAAATGTTACTTTTGCATCTGGTGCTATGAAGCAAATAAGAGTGAAAACTCTGCTGACTGCCATGCTTTGCCTTCCTCCCACAGGGAATTTCCTCTGGACAACTGACATGGCAGCGTGTGTGAAGGAATTGATCTTTCACCTCCTGGCCGAGCTGCTTCGCAAAATCCACAACCTGGAGCAGAAAAAGAATCCAGCAGGGTTGTCCTCATCCATTGCCCTGCAGCTCAACCCTTGCCTGGCCATGCTCATGGCCCTGCAGTCAGAGCTGCACAAGCTCTACGATGAGGAAACCCAGAACTGGGTGTCTGGGAATGCCTGTGGTGGCTCTGGGGTTGGAGTGGCCGACCAGGGAAGATTCTCCACGTACTTCCATGCCCTGATGGAAGTGTGCCTGGCTGTGGCAGAAGTCACCTTGCCCATCAACATGAGCGTGACAGCCAATGTGATCTCGTCCACCAGTGCCCCAAATCTTAGTGACTCCTCCTCCTCGTCCTCATCTTCCCCAGGGCAGACACCACAGAGCCCGAGCTTGCTGTCCAAGAGGAAAAAAGTCAAAATGAAGCGGGAAAAAACCTCATCCTCTGGGAAAAGGGCTTCATCCAGGGCGGCCGAGACGGACGCGGCGCTCCTCAGCATCGGGGGCAGCAAGCCTGAGGACATGCTGTGGTTCCACAGAGCTCTCACCCTGCTGATAATCCTCAGGCACCTGACCAGGAAGGACCCCCAGGGGCTGGGAGTGACCAACGACGCTGTGGCCGACGCCTGCCAGGCCCTGGTGGGGCCCACGGCCCACAGCCGCCTGCTCGTCATCTCCGGCATCCCCACGCACCTGGAGGAGGCCACCGTCAGGAACGCCATCAGGAAAGCCTGCAACGCCCACGGCGGGGTCTTCAAGGATGAGATCTACATCCCTTTGCAGGAGGAGGATCCCAAAAAAACCAAGGACAAAGCGGAAGGAGGGGAGTGCAGGACGGAGCTGGAAAAGCCGACCGTGTCCAGCAGCGCCGACAGTTTGGACATCAGCAGCTCCAGCAGCGTCACCCCGGCCATGAGCGTCAGCGCCTCGGCTTCCACGAGCCAGGCTTCCCTCTGCAGCTCCCAGGGAATATCCCGCACCGTCAGCGACATCTCAGTGGACCAGTTCCAAGCAGGGCTGGAGCTGGCCATCCCTCCCGGATTGCTGGAGCAGCCGCACGTGGTGTCCAGCCAGGAGAGTTTGGATCTTTCCCACTGCAGCACCGGCAGCCTGGGCAGCCTGGGCAGCCTCGGGGAGCCGCTGGACAACGTGGAGACGGCGTCGGTGTCGGACGTGGGCTCCATGTACACGGTGACGTCTCTGGACAATCAGCCGCTGCTGTCACGGCCCATCAAGGGCTTTGCTGTGGTTGAGGTAACGGAGAGGGGCCTCTGGAGCCAGGGTTTTCTGGGAGGATGGGATCTCACTCTAGGAACTGCCTCTTTCCGTGGGTGCAGGGTAAATGGGTGTCTAAGAGCGTGTGGGTCCAGGGAGGCTGAGAGTGTTCAGCTTGGACAGGATGGCTGAGGAGCACGGAATTCCCCTCTCCACATTCACAGCCTTGGGAACAATCCCTGTGTCTCAAACCCAGTCCTGGAGTGATCCAGCAGCAACTGGAAAAGAGGAGGAAGAAAGGAAGAACTGTTGTGTGTTCCACCTTGTAGAGCTCGTTGTCACGGGGTGCTGCTGAAGCCAAGACCATAAATAAATTCCTAAGGGATTAAGTTCCTGGAGGATTGGTGGCTGGGGAGCACAGCAGCCACTGCAGCTTCCAGCTGAGGAAATCTTTAATCTGATTTCCAGAGGCTGGGAGAACATGTCAGGGGAAAGATCGATTCATTTCCTCTTCCATGTGCCTTTCTCCAAGGTTTGCTCTGGCCGCTGCTGAGATGAATTTAGAGATTGGGGCCCTTTTGGTTTGACCCACAAGGCAATTATTTAATGTTTAATCAGTATGTTTTCACCTATTTTGAACCACCTATAGATTCCTCTATAAAGCTACTTCAGGGGACATGATAAATTTTGTTGCTGCCTGGTTCCAAATTAATTTTTAAAAGCATTGTGGGTGGTTGCCATCAGTGCTGGATCACTCCAGGTGTTCAGCTCTGCACAAGAACCTCCCTCTCTGCTCCTTCCACGGATTGCCTGCTGCAGATTTTATCAGGAGCTTCCAAAAGCACAGCCATTGCTGATAGCCTGGGAATGGAGAGAGATGTTTTTGTATAGTCTGGGATTGTATCAGTTCCCCTTTTAGAAGAAAATCGGCTTATTCAGATGGAATCTCTGCAAGTTGCTATTCTTGAGCTGTTAATTGACATGAAGACATCATTGAAATAAAGCATTAAGTGTGTACAGAAAGCTGCCAGAGCGTTCACATGGAAACTATTCCAAGTCTGGAGCTGCTCTGATAGTGGTTATTCCAGGAATCAAAGGAAGTTACTGTTCCCCTTCCCAGTCTGTGTGGCTGAGGCTTCAAGGCCTGTGCAAATTTAGATTTTTCAGAGTGGAGAATTGAGGCAGGGACCAAATAATGCCAGGTTACCTGGCTGACACCTTCAGCTCTTCCCTGCCATTCCCAAGGGCTGTCTCCAGCCTGAGAAATGGGATAGCTGGATCAGAGCTGTGCCTGATGAACTCCCAGCATGAGGATTTCAGTGCTCTCAGAAGGGTTCTTTTCTTGGCTGAACCTGAATTTTGGCGTCAAATTATTGATGCAGCAGAGTGTTAGAAGAGAAGCAATAATGATCCTCTGCATGGGGAGGGGGGAAAAGCTTAAACCCCAAATTCCTTTGAGTGGAAGTGAATTTGCTTTCTCAAATAATTTCATTATTTGTACAGATAAGGTCAAGAGCTAAAATAGAGAAAATCCGAGCCAGC
Source organism: Oreocharis arfaki (assembly GCA_013398015.1). NCBI lineage: Eukaryota > Metazoa > Chordata > Aves > Passeriformes > Paramythiidae > Oreocharis > Oreocharis arfaki. Next base: position 72,702 of record VZRR01002891.1, read on the forward strand.
CTCTTCAACAGCAGTGACCTCATTGGCTTGTCCAGCCTGGATGGGGAGGATGAGCTCATGGAGATGTCAACTGAAGAGATTTTAACTGTTTCCACTGTAAATCAGAGTTTGTTTGACACCCAGGGGAGCCCAGCACTAGAAGATTATTTCAATGATAAGTCAATAAAAGGTAGGTGGTTTGATCTGGGCAAATCTCACTTGTGTTCAGCATTTGGGGGATGAGCAGGGCTCAGATTCTCCTTGGTTCTGTATAAATCAGGGGTGACAGCGAGCCTGGGAAAAATCCCAAAGCAGGTTTTAACTCTGCAGGAGCTATTTGCAAGCTGAACATTGCTCAGTTGTCCACCCAGCTAATCAAATAAATCATAAATAAATAAACAAACCGATCCTCATCAACCCAAAAAACTACTGATTTCATTCTTTAGGGACTTTTTTTGAGGAAGTAGCCACTGAAATAATTTTTGGCTGCTGGTTCAGCTGATAGGCGTTGGTGTCTGCACAACATAATTTTTATGCTGGCATGATAAATAAGCTGCTTTTTTCATCCTCACCACTCTCTCAAGTAATAATTACAGGATGTGGCCAGTTCTCTGTCTTTAATGGGGTGCAGAAAGAGCAGGTTTTTCACTGCAAAAGTGATTTTTTTTCCACTGCAAAAGCAATTTTCTTTTCCTGTGCAAAAGTGATTTTTTTCCACTGCAAAAGTGATTTTTTCTTCCACTGCAAAAGTGATTTTTTTTTCCACTGCAAAAGTGATTTTCCATCTCAAAGCAAGTGCCATGTGGTAGAATCTTTTATCTGAATGCAAAATCTATTTTCACACTTCAAATTCTAACCAGTTCTCGTGGTATTTTGTACCAAATTGTTGGGTTGTTTTTGGGTTTTTTTGTTTTTTTTTTTTTTTTTTTTTGAATCAGGTGAAAAACTGGTCCCAGGTGCTCGGGAAGTTCTCACAGAGATCTTTAAAAGCTGTGTCCATTCGGAACAAATGCTGAGCCTGACCCCAGCCAAGCCCATCAAGGTGGCTGACATTTACCTCAGCAAGGAGCAGATCAACTCCCAAACCCCCGGCAACCTCCTCCACGTCTTCTTCACCAACGTCCGCCCTCCCAAGAAGGTGCTGGAGGACCAGCTGACCCAGGTAGTGCTTTGCCAACTGTTCTCAGCCTCTTTTGGTGTCACTTGAAAGCTCTGGGTGACGATTGACTTTCTGTGTTGGAAGATTTTAAGGAAATACGGAGTTCCCAAGCCCAAATTCGACAAGAGCAAGTACAACAAGGCGGGCAAGGAGCAGCACCCGGTGAAGGTGGTGAGCACCAAGCGCCCGGTCACCAAACCCCCCACCAAGGAGAAGTCCATGCTCAACAGTGTCAGGTGGGTGTTCTGGGCCTCGTGGCACTTGTGGAGTATTGGAATGTTTCTGTTGGCACTGTAGAAATCCAGGGTTTTATCCCCCCTTCCCTCTGTGTTGGAACAGGGAAGCGCGGCTGTGGCGTTATTGTCAGAGGAGCTCAGATTTCTGGAAGTTCTTTGGCAAAGTGTTTCTTTTTCCAGAGATTGGGGTGGGGTTGTTGGGATTTATTTATGGAACACTGGAATTGTTTTCATCGGTGTTCTATCCCAGTGCACTTATTCCAAAATACAGATCATGTTGGACAGGGTTTGGAGCAACCCTATGGAAGGTGTTCTGTGGCAGGGAGTGGGACTGGATGGGCTTTAGGATCCTTCCAACCCAAACAATTCTGGGATTCTCTGAACAGGTGAAGGAAAACTTTTGATCCTAACACCCGCTTTGTCCCTCAGCCGAACAGCCTTAAGTGAGAAGAAGCCCACTGTAAAGCCCAAATCTCCTGAGAAGAGCAAACCTGAGGAGAAGGACCCTGAGAAGTCTCCCACAAAGAAGCAGGAAGGTGGGAGCTGTAGAGAATTTTTTATAGTTGTGCATCGTAGAGGAGAAATATTTTTATTGACGTGTTTAGATGACCTTGCAATAGATTTGGTTTGTCTTTATTTCTAACAAGTCTAACTTAGTTTTTTTTTTAAATAGTGATTTAAAATGCTGCTTTTATTTGTGAATCTGTGAGAGCAAACAGTTCTTGCAGCAGTGTGTAGGGCATGTCAATAAACCAGGCAGAGAACTTCCTAAAGGGGTGTAGTTCCAAGGCTTTGGTGTAGTGAGGGTTTGGGATATCATGGATTTGAGCCAGGTGGGTTTAAATTGTGCTTCTCAGTTTATATTGTAAAATTCTTCAGTTACAAGTGGAAAATTGGATAAAAAGGTGATTGAGATACCTCAGAACTTGTGGAGGAGGGAGCACAGCCATGCCATGGCTGGGGTTGTGCTCAGAACTTTTCTCTAGCCAGGTGGACGAGCGAACAGACACGAGTCTGGATTCCCCTCTTCCCTGTGGGAAGTGCCAGGTTAGCTGAGAAAAGGGGATTTCAGCATCCAGCCAAGTAGGGATCCTTGTTACTGGGTTAAAGGGAGCTGTTCCAAGAGGGCAGTGGGGGATTTGAGCCCTTGAGGGGAGTGAGAAACGGCAGTGACTGAGGTGGACGTGACCAGCGTGTGATAGACGGAGCTTCCCGGGAAGGGATCCATGGTGGGGTGGGAGAGCAGGACAACGCTGGCAGCTGCCACCTCCTGCTCTTGTGTGGGGTGAGAACTTCATGGCAAGTCATGAACTCTTTGCTTGTCCATGTTTGGTGCCAGTTCCTGAGGAGAAGTACCTGACCCTGGATGGATTTCACCGATTCGTGGTGGACCGCTCCAAGCAGGACATCCGGAGCGTGTGGAGAGCCATCCTCTCCTGTGGCTACGACCTGCACTTTGAGAGGTACAGCCTGCAGATGTCTTTGAGAGGATTCACTGTTCTCCCTTTAAAAAACTTGATGCCAAGTGTTCCTAATCCAAGAAGCTTTAACACTTTCATCCAGGGCTGCAAGGCCTGTAGGGAGAATTGGTTATTTCCTTGAGATGTGTTTTTAAAGTCACATGCTAAATGCAGGTCCTGATTTCTCGTGCACAGCACAGCCAACAAAATCAGATGCCACAGTGTCCTTTAGAGCTTCCAAACTGTGTAACAAATTATCCTGAAGAGACCTGTAGCTCCATCCCTGTCTCTGGTTTTCTTCCCCAACCAGTGCATTGGGTCATTGTTTAGCTGGCGGGGCTGTTACTGGATCAGAAGTGCTGTGGAAGAAGGAACTGTTACGTTTCTTCTTAATATTGTAGAGGAACAAAGTCCCTTAAATGAATTTTCCTTATCTGCCTGTGTCAGGCCACAGGCTAATTGCCCCTTATCATCTCCAGAGGAGACAGGGCACTGAGTGAGCTTTAACAGGCAGTGCCTTTGTGCCTAATTATTTAATACCAGTGAGGAGAAGGGGGTGATAAGTCAGCTCTAGGCCTCACACTGGGATTCTTGTCATGAAACAGCTCTGCTTAAGGAAAGGGGAGCAAAGAGCAGGGCACCAGCTCGTACTCCAGGTGTAGTCCTACTCCAGGTGTAGCTGTCCCCCACACTGTGAGCGGGCAGCTGTGCCCCTGTCCCTGCCAGGTGTGCCTGCATCGACGCCAGACACGCGCAGAAGGCGTCGCGCAAGTGGAGCCTGGAGATGGACGTGGCCCTGGTGCAGTACATCAACCGCCTGTGCCGCCACCTGGCCATCACCCCTGCACGCCTGCACCCCCACGAGGTGTACCTGGACCCAGCTGATGCAGCAGATCCCAGGATTTCCTGTCTCTTGAGTACGTGTGGGTGGTTTGCACCGAGGCTTTTTTCAGGGGAAGAGCTGGGGAGCGCTCCTGGATGTCCCCGGGTGGTTGGGATGTTCCTTTGGAGGCTCAGTGGGGTGAGGGGAGTGCTGAGTGTGGCTCTTGTCTTTCCTTGGGTGTGCTTGGGCAAAGCCAGGGATGCACTGCAGCTGCTCCCTGCTCTCTAAGGAGAATTCCTAGCTCAGGCTGGAGCCCAAAATACCTGGTGAGTTCAGCTTGCAGGGGAAGGAAGGCTGGATTTTCATTCTGGACTTAGGCAAATTTTAGTCACCTAAATCCTGTTCTAAGCACTTGAAAAGGAAAATTCAGTGAGAGTGAAAGATTCGAGACTCACACCCAGAGACTGGAGATCCAGGGAAGGATCTCAGGCTGTTCTTGCATCCTCAGCACAGGGATCAGAGGGGCTGCCTTGGGAGGAGCTTGTGTAGCTCCTGGACCAAAGCTGCTGGGGTTTGCAGGAAGTGGGGAATCTCTTCCTGCCTCTGACTGGGAGTTTTCCCCCGCAGATGTCCCCGTGGAGAGCCTGCGGCTGCGCTTTGCCCTGCTGCAGTCGCTCAACACCACGCTGGAGACGTTCTTCCTGCCGCTGGTGGAGCTGCGCCAGACCGAGATGTACGGGAACAGCATCGCTGCCTTACTGCAGGAGGCCAAAGGTCAGCTGGGCACAGCCACCAGGGCACTGACCACAGGGCACGGCCACCAGGGCACTGACCACAGGGCACTGCTGCGGGGCACTTCTCTCTTGGTTTGCTTTTAAAGGAGAGGGGGATTATCCTTGTGAGTAGCTCGTGGACGCCGCGACCGCAGGGGGAGTCGTTCCATCCTCTGTGTCCGTGGGTCTTCATCTTCTTGGGAGTATCCATAAATCAAAACTCTGAGTTAGTCACAAGCAGATCATGTGAAAGTCCCAGGACTTTGCTGTTGTAGCATTAGGAAGATCAAGAAAATACCCATAGTGCATCAGAGTTTTTTTACAGACTTCGTTAGACACCAAAAAACCCCAAGATTTGGGTCATTATATTTCCCAGATTTGTTTTCTGAAGAAGAAGATGATACAGAATTCACCAAGGGTGTCAGTGTGTGTGAAAGGAGATTTTTGTATTGGCCCAGCTGGAAAAAACACTCCTAAACAAGTGTGGGGGAGTGAGGAATGTTCAGAGATTTCTCTTCGTAGAGATATGAGGTATTGAATGTATTTTTGGGACAGTGTCACAGCCCTTTTTTTTCTCATCATTTCTTGCTTGTGGCTTTATTGTCAAAACATCTCAGATTGCTGAAAACTATTTGGCAAAGTGTTCCTATTTACAGAGATTGTGGTGGAGTTGCTGGGATCTATTTATAGAACACTGGAATTGTGTTCATCAGTGTTCTATCCCAGTGCACTTATTCCAGAACATGTGAGGAACAAATAGATGGGACTTGGAGAGACCTGGACTGTGGAAGGTGTCCCTGCCCGTGGCAGGGGGTGGAACTGGATGAGTGGAATCGTAGAAACCATTCCATGATTGTTTGAAGTATTTCTTTAAAAAAATTTGGACTGGCCACGTCTAATCTACCCAATGAAGGGGAAGTTTTTATTCTCCCATTGTCCACTGGAGAATTTCAGGAAATGAAATTGTGGATAGGTTAACTCTGCTGAAACGTGTTTGTTTCTGCAGGTTTAATCTTTTATGACACAAAAGTCACTGTCATGAACAGAGTGCTCAATGCCACCGTCCAAAGAACTGCCGACCACGCCGCCCCAGAAATCACCCTGGATCCCCTGGAAATCGTTGGAGGTACGGGAAGCACCGATCCTTTCCCAGCCCCGTTTGCCACGAGTCAGAGCTGCCTTCCCCCAGCTCAGCTGCTGCTTCGTGAGGCCGGAGGTTCATTTTCTCCCCTTTGTGCTGAACAGGGGAGATCCGTTCCTCCGAGAATTCCTACTTCTGCCAGGCCGCCCGGCAGCTGGGCTGCGTCCCCTCGTCCCAGCTCTGCGTCAAACTGGCCAGCGGGGGGGACCCCACCTACGCCTTCAACATCCGCTTCACCGGGGAGGAGGTGCACGGCACCAGTGAGTGGGGGCTGGGGCACCAGGGAGCGGGGACAGGGACATCAGGGAGTGGGGACTGGGGCACCAGGGAGCGGGGACAGGGACATCAGGGAGTGGGGACTGGGGCACCAGGGAGCGGGGACAGGGACATCAGGGAGTGGGGACTGGGGCACCAGGGAGCGGGGACAGGGACATCAGGGAGTGGGGACTGGGGCACCAGGGAGCGGGGACAGGGACATCAGGGAGTGGGGACTGGGGCACCAGGGAGTGGGGACAGGGCTCTGTGGCACCAGGGAGTGAGGACAGGGCTCTGTGGCATCAGGGAGTGGGGACAAGGGCTGCATGGCACCAGGGAGTGGGGATTGGGACGTCAGGGAGTGGGGACAGGGCTCTGTGGCACCAGGGAGTGNGCACCAGGGAGTGGGGACTGGGGCACCAGGGAGTGGGGACTGGGGCACCAGGGAGTGGGGATAGGGCTCTGTGGTGACAGGGAGTGGGGACAGGGACAGCCCAGGTGACATCCAGGGAAATCCCTCAGGGACAACCCAGCTTTTCACTAGGATGTGCCTCATGTAGACTCTAAGGAGCAGCATTCCCATGTGCATGGAAGAGAATGGAATCCCCCAGGATGCTGGCTGTCTTTAGGGTGATGGTTCCTCAGTGGTTGCACCAGGAGCAGAGTGGGTGTAACCGCAGGCTGAGGGGGTTCAGCCTTGCAGAGCTGTTCAGTGGGGTGTTGAGGCAGATCCCAAAGAGCAGAGGGATCCCTGCTGTCCAGATCCATGTGGGCTGTGCTGGTCCTTGGTGGAGATCCATGGGGGAACAGGGAGGCAGCCCAGAACACACTTCTCCCATCACCAGCTCCTGTCACCTGCCTGAGGTGTAAAGGAAGTGAGTGTGCAGCCATCAGCTGAGCCATGAGCTCCATGGGGCCTTCTCCCAAGGGGAATTCCTGTCTTTTGAAGGGCTGTGGTGGCACTGGCAGTGTTTGGGAGGAGATAAATGTTCTGGCTGATCCCTGGAGCATCACCTCCATTGTTGTAGGACAGCCCCGTCCATGTCCTAATCCAGCACCAAATCCCATGTGCAGGCCAGCTGATGGAATAAATATTCCTGCTGTTCTTGGAGTGCTGGAAAGCAAAGCAGCACTTAGGAATTCAGCAGGGAACAAAGGAATATGTTCATTGTTTTCCCTCTCTCTTTTCCAGGTGGATCTTTCCGTCACTTCCTTTGGCAAGTGTGTAAAGAGCTCCAGAGCTCCTCCCTCTCCCTGCTCCTGCTGTGCCCCAGCTCTGCTGTCAATAAGAACAAGGTGTGAGATCCCAGTGCCAAAAATGAGGGTTTTTTTCTCTTTCTGAATGCTGGGTTTGAACAGGAGTGGGACACATTTGGTCAGAGGTGCAGAGAGAGGCCTCAGATCCATGAAACCAAGCAGGTCCTACATCCTGGGAGAGCTGGAAGCGGGAGTTGGTGAATCCCATGTTGCACCTCATGTGTGCAGCAGGTACTTGGAGAAGGAGCCAAGGCAGCAAAATGGAAAATGGAGCAGAATTGAAACTCTTGGGCAGAGTTCAGAGGGAGGAGGTTCAGCTGTCTGATTTAGAGGTTTGTCTGTCCCAAACTGGTGAACTTCCATGAATTTTTATTCTGTGGCCTTACCCCAGGAATGTCACCAGGAAGATCAGTCACGTTGCCAGGAGAATAAGATGCTCCATCCATGCTATTTAGAGTCTTACTTTGTGCAGTAGATGTTCTCTAGAAACAAGTTAAAGCTGATGGTCCAAAGAATTCTCAGTAGCTGAGGTATCATTCCTTCCTGGGAATAATCTCAGGGTGGGAAACAGCTCATTCCCGTCAGCTTAAGACCAACTGTGTAGCAAACCTGGCTCTGCAAATCCAGGCTCAGAAACATCCCACAGCTTGGAAAGACTTGGATATCAAACTGAGGTGACAACTCCAGAAAATCCACTGAGTGCTGATCAACAGCTTGGCAAAATGGGAACCAACTTACTGGGGTTGATTGGATCAGGAAGTGATAAGGTGATATCAGTGTGTAAAATACAGGGACTCCGTGCTGTGCTGGAGCAGATCCTTTGGCATCCAGCTGAACATTATCCTTCCTGTTCCAGTCAGGAACACTCCCACAGGCCTGTTACCACACAGCCCCTCGGGCTGTGGGCAGCTGGTGAATCCTGCCCCTGTTTTTCCCCCAGGGGAAGTACATCCTGACCCCCAGCCCCATCACCTACGCCGAGGAGCAGCTGTTCCACTTCTTCGGGCAGCTCCTGGGCATCGCCATCCGAGCCGATGTTCCCCTGCCCCTGGACCTCCTGCCCTCCTTCTGGAAGACCCTGGTGGGAGAGCCCCTGGATCCCGACGTGGATCTGCAGGAAGCTGACATCCTCACCTACAACTACATCAAAAAATTTGAAAATGTAGGTCCCTCTTCCCTCCTTTTTCTCAGGAGTCCCCCACGGCGCATTGCTGCCCGCCCTGGGTGGTGCTGCTAGGTGGTTTTCATGGGAGCAGGGTTGGGAGGTGTTCTGACTCCTCTTGGATGCAGGGTTTGACCTCCTGTTGCCTTGGAGAAGCTTCCCGCTGTCCCCTGCTGCCGGGCACGGTGGAATTCCAGCTTCTGCAAGATTTACTGGAATGTGGCATTGCTAAACCAGGGCAGCACCCCCAATGCAGGGTTTTGCTGTTGGAATGAGTCCTGTTGTGGGGACAGCTGGCACGAGGCGCTGCCGTGCTGGTCACAGGTCCTTGTCCTTGTTCCCTGACAGATCAGTGACGAGACGGAGCTGGAGGCTCTGTGTGCCGAAATCGCCTCCCAGCACCTGGCGACGGAGAGCCCCGACTGCCCCAACAAACCCTGCTGCAAATTCACCTACCCGAGCCTCACTGGGGAGGAGGTGGAGCTGTGTCCCAGGGGCAGGCACATCCCTGTGGGGTAAGGAGCAGCCTTCCAAGAGGGATATGGCACTGGAATGGTTCTCCAAGCACAGCCTCTCCAGAGGTGCTTTTGTACCGAGTTGGAATGATCTGGGAAAGCTTTGCTTTGGGAGAAGTTGGCAGAACTTGGTGCTGTTTGGCTCTGTGAGAAACGGAGCTTAGGAGCAGGGCTGGTCCCAGCTGTGGGGGATCCCAGTTGTGAGGGATGGGCAGGTGGGAAGAGAGGAGGAAGCAGAGGACAGCGGAATTAACTGGGAATGCGAAGTGTGCGTTGCTCACTTGGGATTATTCCAGATCAGGATCTCTCCTTAAAACCCTTCCATGTGTAACACGGGGTGGGGTGTGAGGGCTCTCCGAGGTGTTCCTCCCTCATCCCAGATCTCTGCCCCCGCAGGTGGGAGAACAAGGACGTGTACGCAGCCGCCATCCGGAGCCTGCGGATGCGGGAGCTGCAGACCCCGGAGTGCATGACAGCAGTGAGGGCAGGGCTGGGCTCCATCATCCCCCTGCAGCTCCTGACCACACTCACCCCCCTGGAGATGGAGCTGAGGACCTGTGGCCTTCCCTACATCAACCTGGAATTCCTCAAGGTGCTTTGGCCAGTGGGACACGGAGAGGGGGATCCTCCCATGGGAAGGTGGGAGGGGAGAATCTGCTTGTAGTGCAGCCGGGACATCCGTGGGGAACTCTGGCCTGTGCCCCAAGACACACCCCTTTGCCCCCAAGGGAGTTTATTAAGATTTCACTGGATTCAGGAAACAATAGGGTGGGGCTTGTGCAGAGAGGAGGAAGAGCTGGAACTTCATTCATTTCAAAGTGTCCTGGGGAGATTGCTGAAGGGAGAGGGGAGAGCAGCAGTGGACACGTGTCCTGTTCCCCCAGGCACACACCATGTACCAGGTGGGACTGATGGAGACGGACCAGCACATCGAGTTCTTCTGGAGCGCCCTGGAGATGTTCACTCAGGAGGAGCTCTGCAAGTTCATCAAGTTTGCCTGTAACCAGGAGAGGATCCCCTTCACCTGCCCCTGCAAGGACGGCGGCCCCGACACCGCCCACGTCCCCCCCTATCCCATGAAAATCGCCCCCCCCGACGGCGCCGCAGGTACGGAATGGCCTCTTCCCAAGGGAAGGGAGCTGGGGCTGCTCCCAGCAGCCCTTTAACTGGTATTTAATGCTCAGTGACAAAGAGGGGCAGGTGGTTATGGGGGTAAATAAGGAGAGAATTGGGTTTTAAACCATGTAAAAATAAAATGTCACATAAAACTTGAACTGCATCCAGTGGAAGGTTCCCTGCCCGTGGCAGGAGGGTGGAACTGGATGAGCTTTAAGGTCCCTTCCAACCCAAACTATTCTGGGATTCCAGGATACTTAAAACTTTGCCCTGTAGAGATGCAGAGAGACTTTGCTATTTGTCTGAAATGCTTTGAAAATGATTAAACCACTGCAAAAATACTGGCATGAGGCCTGATGGAGAAGCACAGAAACAGGTAAGAATCAAAAGACCCACAACAGGCAGGGACTGGATTTTGGATACCCTCAGGAAGGGGCTTTGGGAGAGCAGGAGGGAAGCGTTGGGTCGAATCTTTAACCCCTCCCGTGCCTGTCCCGCAGGTTCCCCGGATTCCCGGTACATCCGAGTGGAGACGTGCATGTTCATGATCAAGCTCCCGCAGTATTCCTCGCTGGACATCATGCTGGAGAAGCTCCGTTACGCCATCCACTACCGGGAGGACCCGCTCAGCGGCTGAGCCAGGAGCAGGGACTGCCCGGAGGTGACTCCGTGACTCTGCCCGGTGGAACCCCTTCAGTTCCCATCCAGCACCTCCCGTGGGACGAGCTGGGGGTTAATTTATTTCCTGACCCTTCGTTCCCGTTACAGTAATTCCCGGAAGACTTCCATTTTGTATTCGTAGACTTTGTGGTGGACTGGTTCTTTTGCTGCCTTGTTTGTGGAATATTTGTAGGATAGTTTAGTAAAGACCGGTTTGTGTATAATTTAATTTGGGGAAAAAAAAAAACCTTTCCACCTGTACATTTCTAATTTTGTAATCCTGAATGCTCTGCCCTGTGCAAACACCACTGGCAGGGAGGGCATTCCGAGGCCGGGAGCCCTCGGAGGGGAAGGCTCACAGATCGCTCTCCCCCGAGAGGTTTTTGAGTACAAAAATGCCAAGTTTGGGTGCAGGGAGGGAATCACTGCGTGGGCAAGAGCAGAGCACGGGCAGGATTTGTGGCACTTGCTTGAGGTTTGAAGCAGGAACTTCGCTGCCAAACTGCTTTTCCACCTTTCCACCACTTTCCTTGAAATTTTTTTAAACTCTGACCAAGCACACGGGGGCTGCCACAGGGAATTGGGGGGTTCAGCTCAACACTTTTGGGAAAATTTCCAGTAGAACAGTGAAAGGGCCGTGATTCCGTTGGGTTCCTGCCCTAGATGTTCTTGAATGTCTGCTTTGCTTAGCAACAAAATAATTTATTGTAATTAAAATATGAGCAGAACAAAACGGCTTCTCTCCAACGGGTGTCAGATACCACAGCCCATCCCGAAAATCCAGGACTTTAGCCCGTTTCCCAACGAGCTCTCAGAACAACCAGGGGGTGCTCAAACACCTGGAACTCATTTTTGTACTCAAAAATCTTTGATCCAAGAGCAAATTCTCCTAAAATCCATGACACCCAGCAGGAGGACGAAGTCACCCGCTGGAAGATAAAGCTTCTGTTCCGTACGGAAAGCCGGGAGCCGACTGCGGAGCGGGAACAACTCCACGTTTCACTGGTGTTCTGTGGAATGTTTTGGGTAACATTCCCAAAATGGGACACCTCCACGGGTGTCTCATCCCTCACCAGGATTTCTGGGACACTCCAGCTTTGCTGATCCCTCGGATCCTGAGTTCTGAGGAGGAGACCATCCCGGAATCCATCCGTGCCGCGGGCTCGGCGCTGCCCGTGAGCCGAGTGCCGGCACGGAGCCGCCCCGGGAGGCTCTGGATGAGGTGCCCGAACCTTCGGCTCGGCGTCCCGTGGCTCTGGAACAGCTCCCGGGAATCCCAAATGTATTTATTGTACATTATTGTGAATAGTGGGAACGCTGAGTGCGTGGGACGCGGGAGAGGCGGTGTGAGTTGAGGATGCGTGTCCTTGTTCTTCCGTGAGCGAGTGGGAATGGGAATGTGTGTGCAGCAGTCGTAGGTAGTCGTCGGCATCCGGAGTCTCCCAACCCCGTGGTTAGGAAGCTGTTACCCTCCCAATGCATATTGCCCTGTCCAGGGAACAGATCCACGTAGGAAGAATATTTACTCTTGAATCTCGTCCATTTCCTGGTAGAAGCGTTTATGTAGCTCAGAAACCACTCGGAGCAAGCGGGAACACCCGGAGTTTACAAAAAGTCCAAGGGAAAACGAAGCCGAAGGAGCGGCTCGGAGCCGGTTCGTTCCCGAACAGGAAACGTGGGGAGCCCCGGCCGAGTTCCACGGCAGAGCCGTGGCTCCGGGCTGGGCTCTCTCCGGGCTTGTCCTGAGTTCCAATCCCGGAATGCCGAGGGGCCGTCCCGGCGGGCTCCGGAGCTCCGTGTGCCAGCGGTTCCCGAGGCTCCGGTTCCAGCTGTGAGTAAGAAACTGCTGCTACTGTGTGCGTGCTCCTTTGGGAAGCACATCCGAGTGGAGCACACGTGCACCGGCCCCGGGCGTGTGCTGGAACGTTACTTGATCCGTATTTATTACAGTTAATTATTTATGATTACAAATAACGAACTTCTCGTCGCTGCCGTTTGCACCTGGGGGTGTAAATGAAGCTTCTTCTACAGGACAAATGTCGCACCAATAACCAACTTCCATCGACTTTGGTTTGTTCTGGAGAACAGGATGAGCCCCACGAGAGGAATTGGGGGAGTTTTGGGGCTTTTTTTTTTTTTTTTAAAAATTCCATGCTCCTGGGAAGGAAGTGCTGCAGCACCTCGGCTGTGGCTCAAATGGCCTTTTAATTAAAGCTTTTCTAATCATCCTTAATTCCTCGTGCTTTAAATGAACTTGACATTGTCTGTACTAGGCTTGTTTGTCGAAGCAAAGATTGGTTTGTGATGATTATTATTATTTTTTTTAATATATATTCATTCAGAATGTAAAATTATACTAAACAATGGAAAAACTCTGGAGCTGGGTATTAGTTCTAGCTTGGTGTGTGTCCATCTCGGTTCCGTACACGGCATTAACCTGTAAGTGCTCTTGGCCATCGAGTGTACACCTGCATAAAGGAGATTCTTAACATCCCTGGAGGTGTTCGTGTCCTTCTTTGGGGATGGGATCCACTGCTGGAGCTGCCCGAGGCAGAGGAGGAGAAGGGAGAGAGGGAGCTGCAGGTTCTCTGTTGAAATTCTCTTTTATGGGTTCTTTGTGGGTACTTGGAACAAAACATAAGGGTTTTGTACCACTGCTGAGCTTATTCCTCTGGGCTATTCCTTGTGCCTGAGGCACAGCACAGGCTCTGCCACCTCAGTCATTGGTTATTTGTCATACTAATGACTCCTGACCCACGGCACCCTGTTATCCATCCCAAACCTCAGGGACCACCTCCCACTCCCTGATCTTCCCACAGCCCTTCTCCCCTGGAATGGGAAGAAGAGAGGTTTGGTGTCCCCCTGTTTTTAAATACCTTTATTCTTCTTTCCTTGTCTAAATAAACACATGTGGTGGGAGCATCTGTAAAATGTCTTTATTTTAGGAGGAAGATCCCTCCAGCCATCGTTGGGCTCTGTCTGCTCCAATGGGATGGAGCTGGCACCTGAGACAAGGCCTTGGTAATGACCCTGCCCCAGGGGTGGCTAATTAGCCCTGCACTGCCATCTGCTGCCCCTCCTTCATTAGGCTGATGCCCATGGGTGTTATCCAGGATCTGCTTCACTTCCCAAAGTCCCAGGGATTCCAACAGTACCAGAACCCAGGGCAGGGAATAACAGTGGGAATGGATCCTCACAAGGTGGGGCTGTGGTCCCGGGTCACCCCACGGGGTAGATGGCGCAGCACAGCGGTTTGGGACAGCATCAGAGAAATTTTATTCCAAGGAACTTAAAAAGCTTTTAAATTGAAAATACAGCACTGAGAAGCCTTGGAGCCCCAGCCCTCCACCCTGCTCTGTGTGGGACAGGTCCAGAGCACCGACTCCTCCCTGTTGGTGTCACCGGCTGTGCCCGAGCATTCCAGGGCAGGACACACCCGGAGCTCGGGGTGGCACCAGGAGCCCACACAGACACAGAACTCAGGTGGGGCCCAAGGTGCGACTCCATTTGGTGCCTTGGGGTGGTGCTCGAGGCGCTCAGAGACATAAAAACCTTAAAGTTTGCTCTCACAGATTAAAAATAGAGATTTAGAAAATGGTCACTGCCTAAAAATTGAAGCTCAGCGTCAGAATTTACTTGGGCTCAGACCAGCGAGTCCGGCAGAGCCTGGGACCGGGGCCGGGCGATCCGTGTTTCCCACAGGCACTGGCTCACTCCTCCGGGTGTCCGGCTGCTGGGCTCTGGCCTTTTGCCTTAAGGGAGGAGGAGAAGAAAAACGCTGTTTTCAAATATGACTTGATTAGAGAGGGCTGTAAAAAGCAGCTCCTCGTCCTGGCAAAACCAGCAGGAGCTGCCCCCGCAGCCTCACCTTGGAGCTCCGGCGCCGGAGGCCGCTGCGCCCGTCCGACAGCCCGAGGCTCCTTCCTCCCCCGGCGCTGGAGCTGCGGAGCAGGGACAGGGACACCTTCAGAGGAGGCAGGATAAACACAGGGCAACGCAGCAGGGAGATGGGGAAGGTCGAGGGAGAGGCCCTGTGCCCCCTCTGACCCTGACTGGTCTGTTTCAGTAGCAGAACAGCTCCTGTTCAGAGCCCAGGTGAGCAGAGCACTTCCATGGACAGGGTAGGAGGCCTTATCCTACATTTTACCCCAGCTGGTCCGTTCTATTTTGAGGTAAAAACCTAAATTTGTTGTTTGAAACTTAGATAAGCACCAGCCAAATTCAACTGGGTGAATCTGAAAGCCTTTGAAAACCCTTTCAGCCATGGGCAAAGCCAGAGGAATCCAGATTTGCACCCTAAGAAGCTGAAAGGACCAGAAGGCAAAGGTGTTACCTTGGCTGGGCTGGAGAAGTTCTGGAGGAGCTGGAAGTGAAGGTTTCTGCCTGGAAGTGCTGAGCAGGTCTCACTCGTGGCATTGTCCCAGCTGCAGAGTCACCTCTGTCCTTCGGTGTCCTCTCACTGCCACTCCCCTTCCCGGGCTTCCCCCGCGTGGCCGGAGCGTCACCGGCTCTCCCTGGAGGGGCCAACTCTGCATTCCCGGCCTTGGGCACCTCTGTCCTCAGCCTGGTCCCTGGAGCAGGGCACAGCCCCAGCTTCCCAAAGCCTTCTGTGTGCCAAGGAGAAACATCTCCTGCAGGGACAGGACATGGAGCATAACAGGAACAGCATCAGAACAGCCCCAATGTCCATCCCAGATCTCCAAGGACACAGTTCCAGCGATTCAATCCCTCCCTAAACCCAGAGCGGGGGGGATAGGATGGAAGATTTGAGAGGCAGAACAGGGTGCCAGCATCTCAGTGCAAGCACAGAGGAGCTCAGGCTGTGCCCTGCCCACACCTTGGTGCCGGATCCGTCGCCGAGCCGGCTCTGGCGATGCCCGTCTGTCCCCGTGGGGCTGAGGAGCCGGCAGCTCCCAGGCTGGAACGTCGCCTGTGGGGCTGGCAGGGCGCAGGTCACAGTGGTGCTGCAGCAGAACACACAGTGCAGGTCAAGGGAAGCTCGCTCAGGTGAAAATTCTTGGGAAAACACTGCGGGGCAGCAGCGCTCGGGGATGTTAAGGTGAGCAGGGAATTGTTATCGTGGAATCCCAGAGTGGTTTGGGTGGAAAGAGATCTTAAAGCTCATCCAGTTCCGTCCCCCTGTCAGGTTGGACGGGGCTTGGAGCAACATGGAATAGTGGAAGGTGTCCCTGCCCATGGCAGGGGGTGACATGGGATGGGCTTCAACATCCCTTCCAACCCAAACCATTCTGGGATTCTGTGAAAAGCTCTGAAGTTTTATCTGATCTCATTCCCAGAACACTGATTTTGCTGTCCCTCAGGAGAGGAGAGGCCCAGGACAACCAACCCAACTCAGCTTCACCAGTTTGCTGGGACTAAGAATGTGAAAGGGCCATGACACAGAAAATGGGTGAGCTCAGCATTCTCCCATCTTGCCTGTAACAACAGCAAATTCCAGAGGACTCTTCCCTGGGCACTCCCAGGGCTGGAGTCCCTTCTCAGCTTCCTCTCCCACCCAGTTTTACCCTTGTGCTCCTCTCCCCTCAGCTGACTCATCCAGGGTTCAACTTCATTTTCTGTGTGACTCAAACGTTCTGATTGTGCAACTTCAGGCCCTTTTGTTTCGTTTCACTACCAGAGCTTTCAAATTAATCCAGTACTTTTCAGGGGGAGCCTTGGGTGTGGCACAACCCTTCACGCGATCCCAGAGCTCTGTGTGGGAAGATCTGAGCCAGGGACAGCTCCCTGAATTCCTGAAATGTGCTACAAGAGCCCCTGGGACTCGGCCCCGCCTCAAACAATGGGATGTGACCAACAGATCCTGTCCAGTACCTGGTGATGAAAGAGAATCTCCTCTTCCAGCTGGATGCCACAGAATTCACATGGAATCATGATGTCTCCTTCTTCCTGGGCAGCTTGGGGCTGGGGCTGGGCAGTCCTGTGGCTGTTGGACCCCCCAGCTCGCAGACCACCGTACTCCCATGGATTTGGAGAAGAACTTCTCTTACTGAACGAGGCAAAGGCACTTGCTGGGTTACACCCTGTCTGTTACACAAACAACACGGAGAAATCACCTTTCCTGATGAGCCAGGTGGGCATTAAAAAACCACTTTTCTTGGCAAAGACCCAAATGCCAGAGTTCTCACAATGCCACCCACACCCTTTTCAGTGACAGCCACAGAAAAGTCTTCACCGCAAACCCCAAGACACAGGGAAGTCCCAAACCTGGTGAAGGATCAGATCTTCAGCAGGGCACAGCTCCTCACAGAACTCACAGGGCAGCATAATCTTGTCCTTGTCTGCAGGAGAGGGGAAGGGTTATGTCCTCTGTGGAGTCTGGTACAGACACCTCTTGCTGCACCATGAAACCCTTTGGTGCCATTTCTCCTCTCAGAACAAGCTGCACTCCAGGTTCCCCCCACATCCTCCTTCCCACCATTTTTACTTCCACAAGAACCTCCTTCCCTGCCTGGGCTCCCACCACACACCAAGGTCAGAGACCACTACAGAATTAATTTCTTCTTCACCTGCTGCTTTGCTTTACAAGTCTCAAAAAGACTAATTTCGACCTTTTGAAATACCTAGATAATCTTTAACATTCCCATTCCAGTATTTCCTTTTCCCTTCCCTCAAATTTAAGGAAAACCCCCACCACAGCAGTGTTTATACCTATTTTGCTGTGGTTTGACGTGCTGAAGGACCCTGGAGAGTCACAGGAGAAGATGTTGGACAGGTCAGTTCCACCAAGATGGGCAGATTGTCCAGGCTCTTTGGTGTAGTCGTATTCCCAGAAATCCCTGGGAATTTCAGCTGCAGTATTACGGAGAGGATTATTCTCACTCTGCAGGCTGAGAGCCAACACATAGTCCAGGTCAGCATTCCAGTCTTCAGGAAGTTGGGAATGATGGATTTCAGGTCTCTCCAGCTCATCTCCTTCAAAAGATAAACATTCTGTATTCGAGAGAACATCAACCCTGCCACCAGCAGCTCCCTCTGGGCATCAGACTCAGCCCCAGGGTTTCACATGTGGATTCTCCTGGAGTTCAGCATCTCAAAGCCAAGGGCATCTGTACCAAATCCAGGAGGATGAAGGAGAAAAATCATGGCCCAAATTCCAGAGAGCAAACAACCCCAGCTTCATTTTTAAGCCAGGTACTTTGAGACAAAAAAAAAAAAAGGAAGCAACTGGGATATCACCCCAAACACCTCAGCATTCCTGGCTTACACCTTATTCCATGGGTAAACACTCCCACTTGGGGCCTCCAGAGCGTTCACTATTCTGTATTTTCACAGAAAGAAAGCACAAAACCTTACACCTGGACCAGCTACCAAATGAGCAGCCAGTTCTTCTTCCTTTGCCCACTCTTCCTCACTCTTGATGTCTTCGTGCTGTTCCCATGAATGTCCTTAGGGGTTTTGTCCTTAGGGGTTGTGTCCCTGGAGTTCTGTTCTTAAGGGTTCAGTCCTTTACGACTCTGTCCCTGGAGTTCTGTCCTTAAGGCTTCAGTCCCTTAAGATTCTGCTTTTAAGGGTTCTGTCCTTAAGGGTTGTGTGCCTGGAGCTGTGTCCCTAAGGTTCTGTCCCTGGAGTTCTGTCGCTAAGGTTCTGTCCTTAAGGCTTCAGTCCCTTAAGATTCTGCTTTTAAGGGTTCTGTCCTTAAGGGTTGTGTGCCTGGAGCTATCACCAATTGGCTCTGTCCCTAGAGCTGTGTCCCACAGCTCCTCCAACTCCCCTCTTCCCCCTCTCTGGCTCCTCCCAAGCCCATCCCCGGTACCTGCTCCCGGTCGGCTCCTCACGGCTCCATCCTCCTTCCCGAACCCCGGTGCTGTCCTGCTCCCCTTGGGCACCTTCTCCTCTGCCCCACAGACCCGGGGATGCTCCTTGAGCTCCCTGACCAGGACGTTGCGGCCGCAGCGCCCGCAGGGCTCGGTCCTGGCCCCGCAGTAGAGCTCGTGCTCCTGGAGCTTGTTGAAGGGCAGCTGGATGTCGCAGAACTGGCACAGCACGGGGCGCAGGGGGCACGAGGATGCCTGGGAAAACACATGAGATTACTCTTCCCCACGTGCAACACTGAGGTTCTCACTCTGCTCAGCTTTGGAGCTCTCTGTTGTCTCCTCAGGCACATCCAAAGCCTCGCTAAGGAACAGCCTGGAACAAGCTACAATGTGGGAACGCAACAGCGACGTGCTGGAGGCACAAATTCGGCAGCTGAAGCTCTGCAGACACTCAGGATATCATTTTAAATCTGCCAGGGTCACGTGGAGCTTTCTGAGTTTTAGATACA
This sequence comes from Oreocharis arfaki, assembly GCA_013398015.1. Lineage (NCBI taxonomy): Eukaryota > Metazoa > Chordata > Aves > Passeriformes > Paramythiidae > Oreocharis > Oreocharis arfaki. The sequence continues at coordinate 91,522 of VZRR01002891.1, forward strand.
GACCCGAAATCCAGCAGCATTCCATGAGTACAGCTAAAATCCACGCCGGTGTTTAGGGAACAGACCTGCACCCCATTTACTGCTCAACAAGAACTGCTTGGACATGTCCTTTACCCCACGTGGAACAGGTGAGGTGCCCTTCAAGAGGGGTTAAAAATAGATAAAGTACATGATATTTGGTGATGCTGCACTAATAAAACACCATCATTTGCTTTACAAAGCCAAAAGCACCACACACACAGGCAGGATTAGCTGCTCCCAGGGTTTAGAACTGGACAGATTTCCAAAGAAAATCCTTTTTCCCCTCAGCAATCAGCAGGCTGAGGTGGCAGTTCCAGAGCTGTCTCTAAAGGAGCCCACGGGAAGGGAAGGGATGACATTTATAACAAGATTGTCTGTGACAGCAGCCAACTGGATTCAGGACTCAGAAAATCCCACTCTGTCCTATTTTAGTTTATTTTACAGGCTATTTTTAAAGTCTGTTTGGACAGATTGAGTTATTAAAAGTCACATAATGGCTCCAGCAGAAACATGAAACAGTAAAGGAGTGAAAAAAAGTCAAGTCAATCGTATCTTAAATAGCTATTTTTCAACTAACAAGGACAAAAAAAAAATCACCAATTATCACAGATACCCCTTTGATAAGAAGCCCTGAGTAGCTCCAGGACCTTAAGGCAGTTTCCAATCCCTTCTCCCAGAGAGTGTGGGTTTAGGAAGCATCACTCAATAAAAGGCTGCACAAGCCAGGCTGGAATCCAGGTGCTGGCTGACAGAAAGGATCTGGAATCAGGGCTTGGAAACACCACAGCATCCCCCAAGGGTTCAATACAATAAAATCCACCAACCTCGTGATCCTTCAGGAGGCTGTTTTCCATCTTCATCCTACACTTGCAGGTGACCTACAGCAGAGAGACCTCATTAGATTAATTACCCCAGAAATGAGCAGTTCCAGAGCAGAGATGTGTCTCTCACCTGCACATGTTCAGAGTCAATGTGGTTCTTCATCTCAGACTTTGGGATGGAGTCGCTGCAGTAGGGGCATATTTCAATATTTCTTCTACAGTGGATTTCGTGGATGATGAAATTAACTGCAGGAATATCCTTTTTGCTGTGAGAAAGTCGCTGAGGTTACTGAGCAGAAACACACTGACAACACATCCAAGCTGTTGCTCACAACAAAAAAAACAATGCTAAGAAAGATTTCAAGGAATTCATGGTTTAAAGTGAGTAGGGAAAGGCCCAGCCAGGCCTCAAGGTTCCAGCACAGGTGGATATTCATGTATTTAACACGCACTGCATTAAGATAAAATCCAGGTGGATTAATTTCCTTATGTGAAAGACACATCTTGCAGCACAAACAAATTATCGCCAGGTTCCAGTTAATAAATTAAGCCTGAGAAGATAAAAGTTTCTTCCTGAAAATAACTTGGCTCTGAGAAGTCAAACAGTGCTTTGGAAAGGAGTCAAATACTGGTTTCTTATACCTGACAGATCCTGTTCCAGGATGATGGAACCATGGAATGGTCTGGGTTGGAAGGGACTTTAGAGCTCACAGGGACACCTTCCACAGGTTGCTCAGAGCCCCAGGAGTAACAACACTACTCTGTACCCCAAAATTCCCCAATTCACCTCATTTCTAAGATGCTCATTTTCTGTCTTGAAACCAAACACAAAAGGACCAAGAGGAACTGAAGCACCTGGAGCTCAGCCCTTACTCCTGCCTCAAACAGGCAGCATCATTTCCACATGGATCATCCCCTTTCCAAGCAACCCACCTTGAAAACACCCAATTTAACTTTATAACCTCTTGGTTGCTAAAACCACAGCTGTTCAGCTTTCTCCCCTGGCAGCCAAAAGCCTGGCAAAGCAACAAAGTCCAGCAGCAGCGACTGAACTGCGCAGACCAAACAAACCAAGCTGATGTTGCAAGAAACTGTCTGGATTCTGTTGTCTCTTGGGGAAAAACAACAACAGGAAAAGTTAATTTCTTTAGCTGCTTGTATTCGAGACACAACCTGTGAGGTGACTCCTTGTGAGCCACTGAATGCCCAACGCCGGGGCTCTGCAGAGAGGTGTAATGGGACAGAAAAACTTCCACAACAACACTGCCTACCGATCCTACTTTTATATTTCTGCCCCTGAGCCACGGAACTGCTGAAGAAAAACTTGCAATCGCGTACTTTGTGTGGACCTCACTGAAAGCCGAACCTGGATTTTGATCCGAACGTTTCGGTTTCTATTTAGTTCCCTACTAAGCCAGAAGGGAACTCCGACGCCCAAACGTTTATAGAAAGGCCGTACGGTTGTTACCAGGCCGGACCCCCGGTGTTTTACAGCACTCCAAGGAGCTGTACCCCGATGTAACAGCGGGGCAGGCTCGGCCCGGCCCTCACCGACCCCCGGCCCCGGCCTGGCCCACACCGAGCCCGGCCCTCACCGACCCCGGCCCGGCCTTACCAGTTGCCGCAGAGCCGGGACTCGGCCGCGGGCACGGCCGCGATGGCCATGGCTCCGTGCGGGGCCGGACCCGCTTCCCTCACACCCCCGGGCCTGGCTGCTGCCGCCTTCGCCCGGCGGGGAGAGCGCTGGGAGGGACGGGGGGAGGGATCGACGAAAGCGAAAGCGCGGCCCCGCGGGGGTCGGTGGGGGGTGCCGGTCTCGGGTCCCCCGGCCTGGTGAGGGTCGGCTGCGGGTGCCGGGTACCGATCTCTGGTGCCCCGGCCCGGATCTGTGTCGGTAGCCCGGCCCGGGTCGGGTCGGGTCGGGTCAGGTCAGGTCGGTGCCGGTCTCTGACGCCCCGGCCCGCGGCTGTGGCGGTGTGTGGTGCCCCGGCCCGTGGCGACGCCGATGCTGGTGTCGGTGCCGATGTGGACACTCCTCTGGGCCCCGGTGGGTCCCGGTGGGTCCGGGTGCCCCCGGCGAGTCCCGGTGCCCGCGGCCGCCCCGCAGCCCCGCCCCGCCGGCCCGTTCCCCGTTCCCNCCCGGCCGGGCCGGGGTCCCGCGGCGCCCCGGGGGTGTCCGCTCGGCCTGGGGAGGGGGGGGAATCGCAGCCGGCGCCGCTCGCAGCCAAGGTAACCCCGGCCGGCGCTTTTTGCGCTGCTGCGGAGGAGCCGGGAGTGGATTAATCCCTGAAGGAGCAGCCGCGGATGCCCCGGAGTTGTGTTGGATGTTGTGGCACGGAGCGGTGACGCTGTTGGGGGGAATTAATTGGGAGGCAGGAGAGAAGTAGAAGGGAGACGGTGTCGTTAGGAGTTGTCCGGTGTGGTGGTGTCCCCAGATATTTCCGAGGGTGTTCTGTGCTGTTGGGGTTGCTTCAGAGGTTGTAGGCAAAGCTTGGCTCTATGCAAATAGGGAGAAAGAAAAGGAAAACGCTTCCCCGGGCTACGGTATCGTTTCGTCCCTAAAAATGAAGATTTGATGGAGATTGAGTAAAACGTTCTTAACTTTTTCAGCAAGGATATAAACCTCTCCGTGCAGCCGCGGAGAGCTGCCCTGGTTTGGGGCTGGACGTGCTTTGGGATGTGCTTTGCTAGTGCAGTACAGGCTGAGTCCGTGATGGGTTCCAGGGAAAGGGAGGAAGATGGGTTTGTTGGATTAAAAGCGTTCAAGTTCATTGCAGTTTGTCTTTATGTAACGATTTTAAGGTTTTTTTCCTTAGTTTTCCATCCGTGCCGTGATTGGCAGTTTCATTGATGTGCGGTTATTTTTGTCATAACCCGTGTAAGAAGTGGTATTAATAGAAAAATCCTGGTAAATTCAGCTGATGTCGAAAAGCAGAGGGTGTTGGGGATCTCGCCGTGTTCATTTTGGGGAGAGCTTTAGAATTCCTTTCTGCTCGTTCTGGGGAGGATTATCTGCAGTGCAAGGTTTGAGCTCAGGCTGTGGTGCTGCAGAACCCAGAACAAAGTGTGTGATAAATGCACAACTTCCCCACACCATCAGCTGGGGAGCGGCAGTGTGAGGTCCAAGGTCTGCTGCCTCTGAATTTCAGAGTGTTCCTGGGTTTGTGCCGTGGTTCCCCAGGATTCCTCGACAGCTCTGGTTATCTTTGATCTTGACTTGTTCTCCCTTCACCTGAAGGTTCAGGTGTTGCATTTCCAGCCTTTGAACATCCCCACCTAGGGACTAACGTAGGCTGAAGTTTATTTTCCTTTAGCTTCGTTTCCTTTGGAAGCTGCTTTGACTTCCAACAACCTGGCTTGTTGGGAGAATACAACCTCTTCATTCTGCTGTGGTTTAGGGAGGTTTGAGGGTTATTCCATTTACTTTGGGACACCCAAAGCTGAGATGTTCTTGGCACAGCTGTTAATCCCAGACAGGCAGCTCAGCGTGGGGGATAATTTGTGTGTCACTAAACTGGGTGACAGAGCCTTAAATCAAGAAGCCTCTGATGTGCTGTTCCACACCTTTGAAACCTCCTCACTGAGAAATCCCCGAAGTTTTAATGTTAAAGATGACACAGAGGTATTCCTAAGTTAAAATACCCAGTGAAGACAGCGTCTTGTGGCTTCAAACTGGATTTCAGGCAGCAGTGTTTGTTTTGGTGAGTGTGGAAAGGCTGCCTCGTGAGAGGTTTGCTCTGGATGGGCTCAGGAGTCCAATTAGGTCTGCTTTAAATATACAGCATCCACCTGGCCATGGGGGCCAATGTAGAATCTGTTGGGTATAAATCTGTAAATCAGAATAGCTGCACAATTTGTGCCGAGGATTGCCAAGGGTCACCTCTCAGTAAAAGAGTTCTGGCTCCTAATGGGAACGCCAGTTTTGATGAGGAAAAAGGGGTGTGATGTAATTCCAATTAACTGGCAGGAGAGAGGCCAGAGCAGTGTGAGCAGCCCCTTCCCTGGGCACCTGAGGGGCAGCAAAGCTGGGTTTGGTGAGGAAGGAGGAATTTTTGAGGGAAGGGGAGCACGTAGGGGTCATGTCCTGGCCTAAAACTGCTTGTTTGTCGTTGTGTAATAACACGAAGATCAATCTGAAAGTTGTAATTCTGAGCTAAAAAATGGTCTGGACATGGGTTTTCTGCAGCTGATAGTGGGATATCCCCCTAGAAAATACTGATGCTTCACAGCTGTGTCTTCAGAACCAGTCTGGTGGAAGAGTAGTGGTACTCCAAGGGGACAGGTTTGCTCTGCCTGAGGTATGGATGGTGTGGACAACTATTTCCCACTTTGCTGGAGTGTGAGTGTTTGCTTTCTAACCTCCTGCCTGTTAAAAGTCATTGAAAGTCTCCCAAAGACACACCAAATTAATTTCTACTTTTCCTGCTGAAGCACTGGAGCTGCATTGCCAGCAAAGAGCTGTTGCTGCAGAATCCTCTCTATTATGTGGCTCTTTTGTTGCTGTAATGATCTGTGTGGAGTAATTACAAAAGCTTGTTTGTTTGAACGACTGAAACCAGTACAACGAGATGAATCCTTCATCCCTGAAATGACACGTTTCCTGAATGTTTGGCTTAGGAGGAGCTGCACAGGGAAAACGTGGTTTGTGCTGCTGGTGTGACAGCAGATGCTCCATGGTGAGATTGGAGGTGGCTCTCCAGAATGATCTTGGTGTTCTGGTGTGATTTTTTTTTTTTTTTTCTTGTGTGTGTGTGCTCTTCCTCTGCAGATTATCTCGACAATGGCAATAATAAAATGGCAATCCAGCAAGCAGATAAACTGCTCAAAAAGCACAAGGACCTTCACTGTGCCAAGGTGAGTGGGACTGGGGGGCACCGAGCTCGTTCTGCCTGAGGCTCAGGGTGTTCTGCTGTCCCTTTCTCTGGGATCTTCCACAGTGATTTCTGAGCCCTCTGGAATATCTCTGTTCCAGCTCAGCTCTATCTTGTTTGTCTGCAAACTCGTACAGACCCCCTGGTAGGGACTGGAGCGTTGGTCCCACACCTGAGCTGATTGTCAGCACCACTCCAGGTGACCTTGGCACGTGGGCTGGCCTTTAAAAATGCCTCTTGGAGCCCTGGGGTTGGGATATCCATCTGTAGGAGTTTGGATCAAAACATCTCCTTGGGAGGAGTAGTCTGAGGAAAACATAACAAGGTGAGCAGGTGTCCCAGAGAAGTTGTGGATGCCCCATCCCTGGAATTGTTCAAGGCCATGTTGGAGCAGTGTGGTCTATGGAAGGTGTCCCTGCCTGTGGCAGGGGTTGGAACTGGATGATTTTAAGGTCCCTTCCAACCCAGAGCATTCCAGGATTCCATGATTTTGGAGGCATTTGCTCTTCTGCTTGTTCACCACCCTCCTGGCCGTGCCCCTGTTGAGGGAGAGGCGTTCTGTTCCTCTCTCTCCCAAATGCATGACTCTCTTTCTGCTTTTCTCATTTCCCTGGGGGTTTCCCTCTGCACTTCACACCACTTCTACATTTTGAAAGCTTCCCAAGCTGCAGCGAGTGTCATTGACCTGAATCTCATTTATGTCACTTCTCTCTGGCCAGTTAGTGAAAGAAAATTAAGGAAAATTGGCAGGACAGGTCAGTTTGCAGCCTCGAGGTAGAGAAAACCGTGTGGTGACGCCTCGGGGCAACCTCAGCATTTATTAAGAAATCAAAGCCCTTCTTTGATGCTGTTGCATTTGGGAGTTTTCCTCTCCAGCCACATGGATTAGAAGCTTAATAAAACCCTGGAGTTCTGCAGATGGAATGAGGTGGTTGGGCTGTTCCTACCAGGAGGGAGAGGGTTTCCAAATGCAGACTGTGTCTTTGAGAGATGCCTGTCTTGTGTCCACAGGTGCTGAAGGCCATTGGCTTGCAGAGGACTGGCAAGCAGGATGAAGCCTATGCCCTGGCACAAGAAGTAGCAGCACTTGAACCCACAGATGATAATTCCTTGCAAGCACTGACCATTCTCTACCGCGAAATGCACAGACGTGAGTTTGTTCCTCTCCCAAAAATCTCTCTTTGTCTTCTTCCAGAAGGTTTTTGCCCCACAGTTTGGTGGGAAACGTGCAGAATCCAGGATTTGTGTATGTGAGGGACTGTTAAGAGACTCAGAACTGAAGTGATGCCTGTAAGGCTCTAGTGATCTTCATAAAGCGAAAAAATCCTCGTTCAGGCTTCTCATGAACACGATTGTGTAGCAGATCCTAAATGAAGCACGTTGATAATGATCCAGCAGCCTGGGAGTTCACTTCTCTTAAGCAATCTACTGGAATTTGTTGTCAGTAGAGTAACAGATGTCAAATCCCACAGGGTGTGTTGTAGTCAAAGGGTTCAGGCCTCAGGAAACTGGTGAAAAACAGGAGGGAAATCCTGACCTCCCAGTTTGGCCACAGCAGCTTTGTCAGGTTCCTCACAGTGATTTGTATTTTCAAAGTACGAAATCATCAGTGTTGCAGTGATGGAGCAAAGTTTCCTGTGCTTTTCTGAAAGATGCCAGACCTTCTATCCTCCTTTTCTGCAGGTTGAACAGTTGTTTCTGGGAGCTTCTTGGGGAGTGTGGTGTGGTGGTACCAATGTTCATTGTGGAGTTTGGTGGGTGGTACCACCAATATTTGTTGTTGAATTCCTGGAGAAGTGATCAAGGGGTGAAACAGCTCCAGAAAAGGGTGTTTGCATCAGTCTGCAAAAGAGCAATTGCTTACATTCTCCCATCTTATTTATTTGTGTGTTTGTGGAGTTAAAGCATCATTTGTTGAGTAATATCAAGTTTTTTTTGTGTATTTTTGACTTCAGCATGAACCCTTGTGAATGACAAGAGCCTCTCTGGGATTGTTAACAACTTCCATTAAGCTGAGCTTTGTAACTTTTAGGTTTGTAACTTTCAGGAACTGGTGGGTGTGAGGCACTTCCACTTTTGGTCCTGCAAGAAAATTGTAATTAGATGTTTTATATATGTCTGTGTCAGGGACGTATAATCTGTGTGAAAGACAAATTACATTTGGTTTCCTATTCCTACTCTGAGCTACAATTGTTTGTGTAAGAAAAAAGGACGTGGAAGGATGAGAATGTAAGGAAGTTTTGCATATTGTACTATCAGAAGTATTTTGTCATGATGGACCTGTTATTAAAAAGTACAGTGTGAAGGAATTGTTTAGAGTACTGATACAGGCAATTGGGAAATAGCAGGGTGTGATTAAGATAAATAAACCTGAGATAAAAATAATTAATTTGCTATTAGGCCCTGAAAGTGTTTGTTTTGATACATAATTCACGTGGAGCAGTCATTCTGCCAGCAGGAGAAACCTTCTTTCAGTTTATTGCTCAAAACCAGGCAAACTTACTTTAAAAATAAACCTGCAATTCTTCTGAACAGTTCAGTTGCTGCTGTTGAACTCTGTTTTGATTTAAGTCTATTTTGAGGTTTGTTTGGAGTTTTTTAAGCACTTTTCTCCTTTGCCTGATGTTTGTATTGCCTGGGGGCCAGAGCAGCATTTTTGGGGCTGATGAGTGCAATTAGTTGCTGTTCAGAGCATCTCTGGTGCTCTTTAGGGAGCTGTGCTTTAAAATATTCTCAAGTTGGTCTTAACTCCAGCATCTGGTTTTGGTTTAGCCGAGCTGGTGACTAAACTTTATGAGGCAGCTGTGAAGAAGGTCCCCAACAGTGAAGAGTATCACTCCCACCTCTTCATGGCCTATGCCAGGGTTGGAGAATACAAGAAGATGCAACAGGTACGACCAACAATTTGTGTTCTGGCTGGTTTAGAGTGTATTTTTCTCTCTCTCTTACTCTCATTTACTTGTTGTATTATGAGTAATCTTCCAAAAAGCTGAGCTGGGTTAATGCAGAAGTTAAACTCTTGGTTGGTTTTTACAGAGAGGCTTCAGCCTCATTTTTTAGGGGGTGGGTCGTCTGAAGACAGAAGTTTTGTTTACTTGAAGCTGTGTGTTGCTTACTTAAAGCTTTTACTGGTCTGTGGTTTTGTATTGACAGTGTATCCTAAAGGAATTCTGGAATAGACACATCTAGGAAGAGCTTCTGATCTCTATTTTCACACCTGATTCCCTCCTTAGTTCTCTGTTAACTTTAGGAAGATAAATCCTCCCCGTGCCGTTACTTGAGCATCTAAAATACAACTTGTGTTGATGTCATTCAGTGAAGAAAAACTAAAAAGCACTTGAAATACCCTCTCTCAGCTGGCAGTAGTGTCACACTGGTTGGGTTTGTTTTCATCCCTTCCAAATGAGGTGCCTGGAGAATGCCTATAAAAGGAAGATGATTTTCAAGGCCTGCATGCTCACTCTTCTGTGTAAAAAAGCACAGAGAGCCAAGAAATAAGTGCTAAACCCCCTATTGTTCCTGCTGTGGCTTGAGTTTTTGCACAGGTTTGGCTTAAATAACTAAAAGGAGTTATTGGTGGACCTGAAATGGCAAAGCTCATGTTGCAACCCAAACTTCGGATGTGACTGATCACAATCATGAATGGAAAAAATGCCACAGATAACAGTAATTAACACTTATGTGACCTTTTGTATGTCTGGAGTGACATAAAAATGTGGATCTCGTTAAATTATCATTTTCAATATCAGCTGAATCAAATCACGTTGTCACTATCCCATTGTCAGAGGGGGATGTTGGCCTGTGCTCTTGGATTTAGGGATGCAAAAAGCGTGTGGATGGCGCCTGATGAGGGGATGAAAATAAACCCCAGTGTCCTGTGCTGTGGGGTATTCCAGCTGAAAATCCTGGAAAATGCCAGCTGCAGTCAGGGAATTGGCACAAAAGTCCTGCTGTGGTGGTATGGACTATTATGTGTAGTTTCTTAAAATAATTACGGATTTTATAGGGGTAAAAGCGTTGTCCTTTGTTACATACAGGCACTGTGAGGGAAATGCGGGAATAGCTGTAAATGTGTGAGGGGAAAATCATGAGTTCTTTGGCTCTGCTTTGATTCAGCCAAGTTTTCTGCTCGATTTTTTCTCCCCCTGCTTTGCACATGGAGGTGACCCCAGATTTGGGGTCTGAGTGTGAGTGAAGTGAGTGTTGAAGGGCAGTTGGTTCCTCGAGGCTGGCGTGGGTTTGGTGTGTCCTTCAGCACTGGAGATATCCCCTCATTCCCCAAGAAAAAAATCTGCTTCCTCCTGGAGTTAACCACTTCCAATTAAAGCTGTCATTTGTGTAGGCAATCACTGCTGTTCCTTGTCAGACCTACACAAAGCCCTTGGAAACATTTCCACCCCCTGTTTTCCTCAGGGATGTGTGTTAGGAGGGAAGAGCTCACGGGTGGGGAAAAGTCCTCCCATGTGCTCATCCCGTGTTGTCCATCACGAGAGCTTGGAAAGAAATCTATTTCAGGAGTGATGAAATTCGTGTTTTCTGTTTTTCAGGCTGGAATGGCACTTTATAAGATTGTTCCCAAGAATCCCTATTATTTTTGGTCCGTGATGAGCCTGATCATGCAGGTGTGTACAGTGTTGGGTTTGACTGTTGCTGCAGTGGCAGTGCTGGTGCAGGAATGTTCTGAGGGAAAATATTAGAGATGATTTGGGGTAAAATCTGTGTTTGAGCTGTTGCTGTGTGATGCTGAGAGAAGGACCAGGCCCTCCTTAAGTAGCATTATTGCTGTGGTCCAAAATAAAGGCTGAGGTGTTTTTATAATCCAGTTTAACTGCTGCTTTACCACCTTTGTGCAACTGGAATTACTCTCTCATCTGCACTAATATCCACCTGTCTCTTTGGCAGGGAGATAATGAATAAATCCTCACCTAGCTGCAGTTTCTCAGTCAGAACTGTTCCTCTCTAACGAGGTTATAAAAGCTCTTGGAAGGAATAAATGAGAGCTCTGGAATTAGCAGCAAGTCTGCAGGAATAGGCACAGATCAGCTGTGCTGCTGCTGGTTGAGGCAGCACATTTGGGCACTGATCAGACACAAAATCAAACAAAAATAAGCTTGGAGGGGTTTAATCACATTCTCTAAAATCCTGTGCTGTGTGAAACACAAAAGTGTTCTGGTTCCATGTTTTTACCACGAGGTTTGTGTGCTCAGGCATGCAGGGCTCTGGTAGATCTGATCAAAAATGAGCTTTTCTGCATAGCACTGATTTTATTGCTGCTTTTTCCCAGAGCAGTTGCACTCTCAGGTCACACATGGCAGCTCCAAACAGGTGGCTGGGGGGGAATGGAGCACCCGGTTTGTTTTTTTTTCCTCTTCCAAAGTGAAAAGAGCAGTGGGTGGGACATCAGAGGAAGTTGCTGAGCTGTTACAATAATCCCTCTCTTCCTCAGTCTATCTCAGCACAGGATGAAAACCTCTCCAAGACGATGTTTTTGCCACTTGCTGAGAGAATGGTGGAAAAAATGGTGAAAGAGGATAAGATTGAAGCTGAGGCTGAAGTAAGGCTTTGGTTTGAACTTTGTTGAGACAAGGAATGCGCTGTGAAGGGAACTTGATTACCTTGGAAAACTTAAAATAATCAACAGTGTCCTGGAATTAAATGAATGTAGGGGACAAAAGGAAAACCAAACGCAGGGGGTTAGGAGGGCCTTGGAATGCTGTGGCTGAGGCAGTTTTTTGGTGTTTGATTTGACTGATGAAGTGCTTTGCTCTCCCCAAGAAAAACCTGAAAGCTAAGAATGGAAAAAAAGACCTAAATTTGAGTGGTGCACCCTTTGGGATACTAAAGATAGCTTTGCAGTCCTGGTATCCCCTATTTTCTTTTTTTGGCACACCTGGGTATGATTTTCCTGGCGAGTTTCATTGCAGTCTGATCTTTCTTTTAAGGTGGAACTGTACTACATGATCCTGGAACGTTTGGAGAAGTACAAGGAAGCCTTAGATGTCGTGAGGGGAAAACTTGGAGGTAATTTATTCTTTAATAAATCAGAGTTGTGTGGAGAATACAGCAGTTCCCCTTTGCTTCAGACTTGTCCACTGTTCTAAAATGAAAAAAATGTAGGAAGCCTTACTTAACACCAGTTTTAATCTCGGTGTAAACTCTGGAGGTGTTTGTGCAACCCAGTTTTTACCCCCTTGTGTATGGTATTTAAACATTATTCAGTGCTGAGCTTTTCAGTGGCAAACTGTGGTCATGTTCTTGGTTGTAGCTACCATCTTCAAAAACTAAAAGTCTTCAATATCTGCATTTTAGAGGAGTTTAACTGAAGATTAAAATGCACTTGGAATTGGGATATGAAGGTTTCCATGGGAAATCTTTCTATCCTCTGAGGGCCTCCCTGCTGCTGTGTCACACTTGGTGCTTTGGTGCTGGGCTGGAATAAGAAGGTTTATTCAGGGAGTAGGGAAGAAATGCAGGGATGAGCTGAGCTTTCCATGTTTTTTTGCTGCAGAGAAGCTGACGAGTGAGCTGCAGAGCCGGGAGAACAAGTGCATGGCCATGTACAAGAAGCTGCACAGGTGGCCCGAGTGCAACGCGCTGGCCAGGAGGCTGCTGCTCAAAAAGTGAGAGGGGATTCCTGCAGTCCTGCTGAAAACATGGAGCAAAAATGCCTGCTTGGTTGGGAATGGCCTCGTTTGGTGGCTTTTGTGGTGAAAAGAGGAGGCTGCCGGGAAGCTTTTCCTAAGCCAGACGTGGTGAAGGTCACAGGGAGAGTCAGGGTCAGGATTGGAGGTGCTGCTTTTTCAGGCAGAGTTTAGCAATACATTAGTGCAATAAAGAGTTGTTTGCCTCCTTATTTCTAAATTCTGTGCTGGTTGTCCAGCTCTGACTTGGCAGTTCCCATCCTTTCCGTGATTTACATTTAATTTTCTACATCTAAATTTCTCCCACTTGGCCAGACTTCATCGTGGGAAATGCATGTAATGCTTGGAACAGATGCATCAGGAGACAGAACATTCCAGTGTGATCAAATCTGTCTCAGAGCTGTCAGGAGAGATGTGGTGTTTGCTTTTGAATTTAGCTGTGCCCTCATCTTTAGATATAAGTTAAATGCAAAAGAGAAACTTCTGCCTTCACGTTTTGTGGGGATGTTGCTGAGCTCTGACTGGAATGTGAATTTTAAGAGGAGAGTTTGTAGCTTGCCTCAGTTTTGAATTGAAATGGTTTTGCTTAGTATGTTTGCAGAAATTCAGGATGAGGGTGTTCCCAAGATTTGAAACCTTTTCAAGGGGAAACAATTTTGCTATTACAATTGGGGTTTTTTCTGTAATATGATTATGTGCTATTCCTTAATTCAGCTTTGGCAAGAAATGCAGTTTTAGCTGTTAGTTGTTTTGGCAATTCCCTAAATTTTGTCCTGTGCCTGATTTTTGTTTCAGCTCAGATGATTGGCAGTTTTATATAACTTACTTTGATTCAGTGTTTCAACTCATTGATGAATCCTGGACGCCTCCAGCAGAGGAAGAGCAGTAAGTTGAGAGCTTTGCTGTGGATTTATTTTCCCTTTGTGCTACAGCGAATTGTTTGGGTTCATATATTCAATATTAGAGTGACTTCTTGATGTCAGAGCCCAAATGATGGTTTTCCCTGCTTTTTGTGTGTTTTCCATGCTTTTATGTGGAGGCTGAGAATAGCTTGTTTGTAAACAATTTGTAAACTGAGAACAGTTTGTAAAGCACAGAGCTCTTCCAGTTCATGGTTTGCAGAATCCATCATTTATTTCCCTCTCCTGGGAGTGTGCTGAGCGTGTGTTATCAGTGAGAACTCTCCAAGAACCTTTTGTCTGTGTGGTTGCAGCTCTCTGGAGGGAGAGGTGCACTGCTCCATCGAGCAGGCTGTGAACTTCATTGAGGAGAGGATAACGGAGGAGTCCAAGAGCTCCCGGCCGCTCCGGGGACCGTATTTGGCCAAACTGGAGCTGATCAGGCGCCTGCGACACAGAGGCTGCAATGATGAGTACAAACTGGGTAAGAGCCCCTGCCTGGGTGAGGAATTCATCTCTTGGAGAAGAGGGAGAGAGAGAGCACAAGCTTGGAACAAACTTTCTGCTGAGTTCAGTACAATGGTCATTAGGAAAAAAACACCTGTTGTTCTGTATGTAAAGAATTTTAAAAGCAGTGGAAGATGAGCTTTGAGAAAAGGCAGGTGTTTCCAGGCTTCTGCAGGGCTTGGAAAAGCCAGCAGGGAGGTTTTCAAAAGGACCTCTGGGGTCTGGGAGTATCCAGTCACTGACAGTGTATTCCTGGTGGAAAGTGTTGCTGTTAACACTGGAATCTCTGCGTGGGTTTTGATTTAAGTTTTTATGGCAGCGCTGCCAGGTTTTGCTTTTTAAAAACCTGCATTACAAAATGGCATTTAGGGAGTCAATGAAAGGGAATGTGATCAGAGCAACATCTGTGCTATTTCTTAATTCCTTTTGTTTTTCCATGCCAAAAGAAGCCTTGGTGGGATAAGCGGAGGCTGAGTGTGCCTGCCTGGATTGCTGAGCTCTTATCTGCTAAAGGAGCTTGAATGAAGCTCTTGGGCTTTTTTTAATGTGTCCTTGGTTACCAGAGACATTGAGCCTCTCTTAAAATCTGCAGTAGTACAGCTCTCTGTTTTCTAAATTGCTCTGTGATCTTGAAGGAAGGGAAAAAAAAAGGCACGAACAAAGATTTCTCGTAGTGATTTTACAGATTCCACTTGTGCTGGAGCATGTTAAAAAGGTGAGCTGGCCTTTTTCCTAGGTGATCCAGAAGAGCTAATGTTCCAGTACTTCAAAAAGTTTGGGGACAAGCCCTGCTGTTTTACTGATCTCAAAGTGTTTGTGGATCTCCTCCCACCCAGCCAATACACAAAGGTAAGGAATATCAAGAAGTGCTGGCAGGAACTGCAGTGGTTGTTTGCACTCTGATCCCTTTATCTTAAAACACCTGTGGATCATATTAAAAGACTGGAAATATCAAATCTTTGCTTTCTGCTTGAAATTCAGAGATTTCTTTGTGCTGTAGAAAATATCATGGAACATCTGAACACTTGAGAAGTTTCGTTCAGAGGATTTTTACTGGAGGTTTAACGCTAAGTTTGATCCTGCAGAGTCTCAGATCTGGTATTCCTTGGGCATTTTTATTCCCATTTTTCGAGGTGGCAGGGTGCTTTGAGCTCAGAGTTATCTGTTTGGTGGGAAGAAGCTGCCCCCTCATTTCATGGAGGGGAGGTGTCACAGATGCTTTGCTTGGCAGTGCCAAAGAAGGGACTCATTGACCCCAGTCCAGGGGTCATGGAGGCACCTGTGGCAGTTTTTTCCAGAATCTCTTTCTGAGCAGCTCTCTGGAACTGAAAAGCCCATTTGTGCAGAGTCATGAGCAGCCCAGAGTGACTTCAGCAGCTGGGAATTCTGCCACTCACCCCAGTGTTTGTCTGAGCCATTGTGTCCAGGGATCAGCGCTGGGGAGGGCAGGGAATCTGGGATCAGCCAGAGCCTGGGGATAAAATGTTGGTAAACAGAGTGTAGGTAGAGAGGTTCTCTTGGTTTATTAAAGTGGTTTTTGACTCGTAATGCAAGCTTTTCTCACAGCCCCACTGCTCGTGGGAGCAGTGGCTCTGGCAGGGGTGGGACTTGCTGATGGTTTGTGTTTAAAGGTGTGTTTTTAGCCCATTGGCAGGAAGTGTGGCCAGCAGGATCCTGAAATCTTGGTCCTGGAAATGGTGATTCCATTGCAGGGGAACCCTGAAGTACTGAAGAGTTTTCATCCTCAGTTTCCAGGAAACAAATTCAAAACCAGGAGTGGAAAAACTGTATTTAATAGTTTAGACTGCAGTTTTGTCACAGTGCTTGTGAAACCATGACTCTGACTCTAAAACTTTCTGTCTGGCCTTAAAACTGCTGCTGATTTACTGAATATATTCTGGAATATATATTGTGTCAGACTGATGTACTGGATGGTTTTCTGGTCCCTGAAGCAGCATCTGCAGCAGTTTAACTTGGTCAAGGGCACGAGGAGCTGAGGAGGTTTCGTGGTGCTGAAGTGCTGATGAGTTTTGAAATGAGAGTTCCACTTCAGTAGCTGAGATCGTGGTGATCTTGCTGGGCCACTGACATGTGAGATAGTCCAGAAATAATGGTCGTGACACCAGCCTTGACTTCCTAGAGGTGTGAACTGGAGAGTAGAGCCAGTGATGTGGTTGACCTTGCTCAGCTTGGCAGAGTTTCAAACTGAAAAGCTCTGTCAACACAGCATTCATCAAATTCTTTGGGAAAACTGGAATTGGTGTGTGTTGTGCTTGGTGCTGCTCCTCTCTGGCTGTTGAGCTTTTGCCTCAGGCTTGCATTTGATGCAGTTCTTACATGTCAATACCAAGTGTAGTGAAGCTGAATTCATTGTTTTTAACTCAGATTTACGTTCGCAAACAATGTTGGATTTTAGAGCAAGAAGCTGCTGCCCAGCCCTGTGTGTTGTGAGGAGTCTTCTGTCTCCCATTTAAACAATGAGAAGCTGCTTTTCTTACAGCTTAATTCCAAAAAGAAGTCATTAATCAGATTGATGACCTCAGTGAGTACTGCACTTTACTTCAGAGCTGAGGGAAAATGTAACAGTGCAAAGCCACCATTGCCTGGAAGTGTGCTGTGAAGCCTGTCAGTAACTAATTACTTTAATTGCATCTCTTATTACCATGAGTGTTAACAGGTGCTTGAACTCCCCGGTGTATCAATGAATTAGAAACCTGCCTCTGATTTTTCTTCCCTCCATCTGTTTGCTGAAACTTAATGAAACCTATTGAGCGCGACTCAGAAAAAAAATCTCGAAGGCTGCTCTTGAACCACTGATTCAGTGGGGCATCAACATTGATGTTTCCACCTTGCTTTTTTGGCTTGATGGCAGGGAGGAGACCATGCTCCCCGTTGGTGCAGCCCCGCAGCTTTTGCTTTGGTGTTTCTCTCGCAGTTCATCCGGCAGCTGCTGGACGTGATCCCGCTGGCGGCGGCGGCGGCCGAGAACGAATTGGCTCTGCCTGGTGACATCAAGGCCCTGCAGCAGCACCTGTGTGTGGTGCAGCTCTCCAGGCTGCTGGGGATCTACCACGCCATGGAGAAGAAGCAGAAGCTGGCGGTGGTGCGGGAGCTGATGCTGCGGTACCGCCACGGGCTGGAGTTCGGTGAGGAAAATCTGTAACGCTGCTAAAACTTGGTGTGCTCCTTTCTGATTCCACCCTTCACCTTCCCTGAATTGTGGTTCCTTTTAATTTTTTTTTTTTTCTTTTCAGTTGTGTATCTTAAATGAGGCTTTCCTGGGTAGTTCAGGTGATTTGTTTGTGCTTTGCAGAATTGCCTTTGCTTTTAAGCCGAAGTCAGGTTTCCTCACTGGGGTGCATCGGACACATTTGTGGTCAGGAGTTATTATTCTGTAAATCTTGCAGCTGTTGGAGTCAGTTCTTCTTCCAGCAGATGTCAGTGTTTGAAGTGCCCCAAAGGCCACTCAGTGTTGTGTAAAGTTGTTTGGATTTTAAGACAATTCTGATTTTATCAGTCAAACTGTGGTGCTGTCTCTGATCATGGTGCCACTCAGTAACGCTGACTCTGCGATCAGCTGGGAGCACTGTTACTAATTCACTGGTTTTTTCTCTTTTTAGGGAAATCTTGTTTGAAAACTGAATTGCAGTTTTCAGATTATTACTGCCTGCTTGCAGTTCACCTGCTGCTTGATCTGTGGCTGGAAGGTACGTTCCCAAAACTGTGCCTTGCTTAATAGCTCTGTGAGAGGTTGGAAAAGGGAGACTGCGGCCCTGTGGCCAGTGAGTGCCTGGCATGGCTTGTTAGGCCTGGAGCTTTCTGGGTTGTTTTTTGCAGTGTGAGGTATTTCAGGAGTCCCTCTGATCAGCTGGTGTTTGACCTGAATCTCACTGACCTCTAAACGGATTTAATTTTTCTGATTAATTCCTTTTTTCTCTCCCTTTGCACGAGTTCTGCTGACAAGTCCTTTCTGATATCAGAAGTGTTTCGAGAGTGTGTCTTTCTCTTCCTGACATACTTTGCCTTTTGGGTCCCTCGTTTCTAGACTTGCTGGGACCTGTTTCCTGAATTAAATTTGCCTGTACTCCACCCCTGCTCTTTGTCTCTTAATCCCATAGTGTCCAGTGCTGGATATCCACGTGTATATTCCTGCCCTTCCATGCAGTTACCTGTTAGACCCTTGTCTTTCCCAAGGAAGATTTAGTCTTTAACCTGAGTAAATCCATGGTCAGGTTCCTGGCAGGAAGGTGGACGTGAGCTCTTGAATTCCTGGCTCTTTTGCAGTGTACAAGCTGGAATTCCCAAACAGTCCAGGATTCATCAGGGAAGGTCGCTTTGCCTGCACTGTGCTCTGTGCAGATGTGAGCTAGATATTCCCTGGGAGGGATTATTCCCCCAGCATTCCCTCAGGGAGCAGCTGGAGTGCTGGAGCAGGTGTTACGTGTGGCCATCTGCACATTGAAATCCCTGGCAGCGCTCTGAGCGTTGTGTAACGTGGGGAGAGGGAATCGTGCCGGGGGTGCTCGGCGCCTGTCCCTGCTCACTCCTGCCTGTGTTGTGTCTGTCACCAGGTGAAGAGGCGGCTGTATGGCAGTGCCTGACTCTCCTGGAGGAAGGGCTGTCTCACAGTCCCTCCAATGCTCAGTTTAAGCTGCTGCTCATCCGGATCTACTGCCGGCTCGGCGCCTTCGAGCCCGTCTCGGAGCTCTACTCCAGCCTCGACGCCAAGCACATCCAGCACGACACCATCGGGTGGGTGGTACATACTGAGAATAATCAGTCCTGCTGAGCCCCATCCTGACAGCTGCAGCATCCAAAATTCAGCAGATTATCACATTTTCCTGTGCTGTTGTGTGAAGCGTTCTGGGATTTTGGGAGGCGCATCCACTGCGTGCTCCCCCTTTTTGTAGGGTATCTTCCCCGTGTGGTTTTGATCTGTGTTGGGTTTTTTAGAGTATTAATTAATCTGAGGGAAATTGGTGAAATGGCTGGCTGGCTGCCAGGCAGAGCTTGGTGTTGCAGCTTGGGTTGTTGCTCAGCAAAGCCTGGGAGCACCAGCAAAAGCCAACACACCAAAAGCCCTTGGCTGGTGTGTTTGGGGGTATCTCACTGAGCAGCTCTTGCACACTTGAGGTGAAGGAAGAACTCTGAGCCCTCGCATACTGCTTTTGAAAAATCGAGAATTCATTCCACTAAAAGCCTGAACTTGCCCATGAATGCTGTTAATGCTGTTAAATGTCCAGCTGTCTCCTGTGCAGCTGTTTGCCAGGGCAGTGGCTGACGTTTGCCTCATGTTTGTTGCAGTTATCTCCTGACGCGCTACGCCGGCTCCCTGGGCCACTACGCTGCTGCTTCCCAATCCTGCAACTTTGCACTCAGGTTTTTCCACTCCAACCAGAAAGATGTAAGTTGAAAGAACCATCCCTCCACACACCATGACCTTGTAACACAGCAAAGTGTCTTAGAGAAGCCCTGTGCAAGGCTTGGGGAAATGTTGTGGTTTAAAACATAACAAAGAGCAGTGGTAGGTGCAGCTTTGTGGTAAAGGTTGTCTCAATCTGCATTTTCCACCTCAAGAATTTGTGCCTTACTGTTACCTGAGGTTTTGCTTCAGCTTCCTTTCTGTTAAAGCCAGTTTTAATGCTCCTCATAAAACAGGTAGGATTGCTTTTAAATTAATGCTTGTGATTTTGTGCAACAATTGAAGTGGAATGTCGTGTGGAAATAAGTGCTGGTGTTGTAAATCTGGCATTTTGGAAAGTTCTAGAGCAGCCAGGGGTGGTGGGTCAGGATGGGGGTGGCACATGATGAATCCTTTATGCTGCAGTCACTGGAGCTGTGTGTTTCAGTGGATGGTGGGGGGTGCACTTCACATTAAAGGGACCATCCCATTCTGAGGAGTGGGAATATATCCTGTGTATTTGTATTTTACACCTTGGGCACTGTTGAGAGGTAGGTGAAGGGGATTATTTTGACTTCCTGAGAAACAAAGGTGCAATCCAGTTGTAAATCTGCCAGTCAGCCACTGGCTGCGTTGGCTCCAGAGGCTCTGCAGTCACACATTTTGCTTTCCCACTATCCCACCAATAGGTAAAAACACAGGGATTGTCTGTACTGAGCAGTGAAGATTCTCACACAGAAATCACTCAGAAGTAGCAGCCTTGCTCTGTTGGCAGCCCAGGTGATTGCTGTGTGCAGGATTCCCATTGCCATTTCCCTGTGCCTGGAGTGTGGATGCTGAGTTCCTGTCAGCTGTGTCTGACACAGAGTTTTTCCTGAGGGATGCACGTGGATTGTACAATGGGATGGGAGCTCTCTCTGCTCTGCATCCCTCAGTTGCCCTTCTTTTTTCTGCTTGCTAAGAGGCTTTGGATTCCTGGGAGTGAAGCCCTGGATCCAGACAGCTTTTTTTTTTATTTTTTAACTGAGGTGTAACTTTTCAGTCTTGTTTAAAATTCCTTTGGTGGATGCTACTGAAAAACATCCCTGGAACCAAGTGTCTGAATGAAACCCATGGCTGCCAGGTGGAAAAGTCAACTGGAAAAACTTCTGGATGTGATTCCTCTGCTTGGGAACGCTGTGTTGCAAAGCATCAAGAAATCATCTTTCCATGGAAAACATTGTGAAGTAATTGAGGTGTGGTTCCCTTGGGAGCAGGTTATTCTCTGTGGCTTGAATGATGAAGGTGCTTGTGGAAGAGAAGGGCTGGATGTCTCCAGTGGCTCAGCATCTGTACATGGATGGTGATGGCTGCATTCCAGGTGCTGTTGGCAGGAAAACATAGCTCGTGTTCCAGAAATCCCAGAAAGGTGTTGCCCTGCTCCTCCTACACCCTAAAATACTGGATTTTCAAGAGGGGCAGAAGTGGTGCAGCAGGAGGCCAGAATTCCTTGTGTGACAAGACGAGGATGGGACTCTGGAATCCGCTCACATCATGTCTTGGAGATGGTGTTGCAGCTAAAGGACCGTGAGCTGTTGTTGCTCTCAGGTAGCCAAATCTCCCCTGTGTTCCTGACACTTCCAGTGGTTGTCTCCTTAAGATTCTTTTGTTGGGAAATGCCTCAAAAGCTGTTCTTGCAACCGGGAATTGCAGGAGGCGAAGGCTCAGCTCAGGGTGCTGTTCCCTGAGGACCGTGGTGTGACTGGAGTGGGGATGAAGAAGGATTCCCTGCCATAAAACATGTCACAAGGTCAGGATCTGCTCCCAGTTTCTGGCTGCTGTGGTTCTGCTGGGGTTGCCCCTTCATGGGGCAGCTCCCACTCAAGCCTTGTAACCACATCTGCAGTGTTAAAGGAGGATTATCCTTTAAAAGTTGCCTTTTTACAGATTTCTGGTGCTGCCTGCTCCTCCCTAGGTCGATGCTGAGATAGCTGGAATGTCACAGCACAGAGCTGTGCGTGGGATTCTGCCTGGAGCAGGAAGTGTGGGATGTAAACCAAGAGGTCTGGCATAAAAATAGAGCTCCTGAATCAGGCTCCTTGCTTCGGATAAATCCGTTCTCCTGACTTGCTGAACTTCACAGCCTGACGTGAATCCTGTGTCAGAGTGGTCCCATGAGTAAGAGCCATGTGGGATGCTGTGCAATCCTGCCACTATTCCTGCTCTGGGAGAGGATGCCAAGGATAGGGAGGAGAGAGAAGGCAGCATTGCTATATTTGGCCAAAACTAAAAAGGCAGCTTTATCTTCCTCGAGATAGTCCTCCTTCAGCTATGCAGAGTCACCAGTAATCTCTCTAATTTTCTTGTGTCCATCCATCTTTGATCTCTCCAGATACTGCAGGCAAACCATTCCAACGTGTCCTGGGGGGATTTAAAAACCACATGGATGCAGTGGAATTAGAGCCCATAGCCCTGCCAGTCACCTCTGCAAGGCTGTTGATCAGAGGGTATGTTGTTGAATATTTGGCATATTTTTTCATTCAGTGCAAATAACCAAATTACTTAGGGAGAAAAAAATACAAAGACAACTCCCTAGAGGACATTTCCTGGTTTGGAGGGAAAGAAAAGGTGGTTTGGATCTGTGAGTGTTGCCTTCTGGTCTCTCAGAGCCTTCCAGGCAGGTTGAGTCTGTTAGGACCATACAGAATTTGGTTAAGCAGAGGCCTTTTTTGGTGCCTCTCATCTTTAGTGCAGTTCATGACTTTATTCAGAAAAAATGCTTGATTTGCCAGAATTTCTGAATTGTGGAATAATTCTGATGTGAAAACACAGCCATCCCTCATGGCTGAGAGTAGAAATAGTTCACTCTCTACAGTTAGACATTTTCATTAAAACACTGCTTATTTGGGGCTGCTTCATCGTAAAAATCTCTCTTTTTGGAGATTGCTTGGACTGAAGTAAAATTTTGGCTGCCTGCTTTTTATTGCTGCATTTCATCAGAGGGAAAGCAAAACATCCCATGGACCCTGAGAGTTTCCTTTGGCGTTTATGTTGTGCCATGTACACACTCTGTGATGCTGTATTCAAAACTCTAATAAAATAAAGAGAAACAAAAAATGTGTGAGTAATTTTTTGTTTTGCTCTATGTTGTGGTGATATGTGATGCATATCTAAGTTAGTTCCAGAAAATCTGGGATGTATTTCTTTTGTCTGGACGTATTTCTCACAGTGAAATGATGGTTTGATGGTTTGAATCATGCATCTGAAAGGAAAAGGAAGGAAAAAAAGGCTTGCAAAAGCATCTCCGTGACGTATTTTTCATTGTGGTGAGAACATTTAGTGTTGGTTTGGTTGTTAAACTTCACTGCCCATGGATCATCTGGGCATTCCCAGTTTAAAGTAGCAAAACTGCTGGGGTGACTTGGAGAAGCAGAAGTGCCAACTCCTCCTAGGGATTGAGGATCTGCCAGGTCCTGCACCTCTGGGCTCATAAAAACCACAGAAATGCGGTTTCTTGGCAGTGACCTTGTTGGTTATTCCTGATTTGGGAAGTCACTAACGAGGGCTGGCGTGTGTTGTGTTCCAGACCTCAGAATACATCATCCAAGCCTACAAGTACGGGGCGTTCGAGAAGATCCCGGAATTCATCGCGTTTAGGAACCGGCTGAACTCTTCCCTTCACTTCGCGCAGGTTCGCACCGAGCGGATGTTGTTGGACCTCTTACTTGAAGCAAATATGTGAGTACAGCTGCTGGCATGGGAAAACTGGGAATGGGCAGAACACGGGCCAAGAGGGACCTTGGGGAGTCGCACCTGCAGAAATCTGAGAGCTGCAGTTCTGCCCCTAAAGCTTTGTTCTGCTTTTAATGGTCTCAGGTTGCACCGAGGAGGTTTAAAATAATTCCTTCATGGAAAGGGTTGTCAAGTATTGGAATGGGCTGCCCAGGGAAGCAGTGGAGTCACCATGCCTGGAAGTGTTCAGAAAACATGTGGGAGGGCACTGAGGTCGTGGTTTAGTGGTCACCATGGTGGTGGTGCTGCGTTGGTGGTTGGACTTGGTGATCTTAAAGGACTTTTCCAGCTTTAAGGATTCTGTGATTCTGATTTGCTGTCCCTTCACATCCTTGTCAGTGCCATGTGTGTCACATTCCTGGCACAGGGAAGAGCTGAGCAGTGCACAGAACATGGTCTGTTAGTGAGCTGTTTTCCCTTTGCAGTGATCAGATGTTTGATTTAGTGCTCCTTGTTCTTACCTACAGATCAACCAGTTTAGAAGAAAGTATAAAGTCCATGAGTCTGAGCCCAGAGGAGGATGACATTCCATGGAAAGATCTGCGTGACAACAGAGACCTGACAGTCTTGTTTAGCTGGGATCCAAAAGATAGGTGAGTAGAAGTATCCTCAACTCAAACATAGCAAAGAAATTCCTCCCAGGGCAGTTCCCGTATTTCACCGTTCCCTGGGCTGGCTGACTCAAGCACCATCCATCACTTCTGGCAGTGCTGCCCTTTTAGATACTAATAGCTTTCTGAATTTCTGACCACTCCTTCCTCTTCATACAGAATTGGAGAGCTTTGGGTAGGCTTTTGTGCCTGGAGCATTTGCCTGAAGAGCTTTGGTGCCTTTCTCTAGGGATATTTCCGAGGAACATCGGAAGCTCTCCCTGGAGGAGGAAACGCTGTGGTTGCGAATCCGGTCTTTAACTTTGAGGCTGGTGAGCGGACTCCCAACCCTTGGTCACACCATCCAACCAAAAAACTCTGAAAAGACTGCAGAGAACGGTGTCTCATCCAAGATTGACACGATCCGAGCCCTGCTGCAGCAGCTGGAAGCGGCGGTGGATTCAGGGAAGAAGTTTCTAGAACAAAAAGTTCAGGTACCAGTAAGGCAAAAGCCCTCCTCCAATGTTGACCATGAATGCATCGTGCAGGCTGCAGAGTGCACTTAACTGCCCCTGGGTTTGTGGTGTGTGACTGACTGGGAGATGTGCCAGGCACTGGGTGGGATGAGAAAAAGCTGCAACACTTTTATCTTTTTCTTTGCTTCTTGCCTAGTATCCTGTCCTTGGCCCTCCTCCTACCCGAATGGCTGGCTTCTTCAGCAATGGCAGCTGTCAGTGCCAGACTAGCTTGTTTTATCTTGTTAGTGATATTTATGAACTAGATACCAATGGCTTAGGTAAGTGTTTGGGGCAGGGGTTTGACCACATTGCCGTGGTGTGTGGTGGGAGGGAGCCACATGTCTCTGTTTAGCCTGAAAACTGCTGGGCGTTGGAGGATGTGGACTCAAAGCTGTTACTTGTTGTTAATTTTCTGTCTGACACTAAATTATCTGAGAGCCAGTGCCTTCATTTAATGCTTTATGTAAGTCTTCATTTTTGTACAGTATATGTGGATGTAGTACTGGCTCCTCTTTGAAAGCAGTTGCATTTATTTTTGACTACTGACACTAAATTTTGCATTGAAATGCCTCTTGTTGTTCTGGAAGCAGAAAATACAGAGGTTTGTGGCTTATCCTTTTTTTTTTTTTCTTTTTTTTTTCCAGAAGATTCAGCAGAAATCCAGGAAAGAATAGGGAATAGTTTCAAGTCTTTAGTAGAACGACTGACAGGTAAATGGTAACTCAAAGAACAGACATTAAAGTAGAGCTTCCTGGCTGTGTGGGGATGGCTGTGGAGTGTCTGCAGGGATGGGCTGTGGTGATGCATCTGCAGACCCTGTGAAAAGCTTGACAACAAGGCTGGGATTGCCCTTGGCTTGTGTGCTGAAGCTGCTGCATGCTCAGAATTTGTGGTGCCCTTCAGTGCATTTATCTCACAGCCTGGGCAGCTCCTTCTCCTGGTGCTTGGGTCAGGGGGGGCTCATCAGGGGTGTGGAAATGTTTCTAATGAGCCAGAATTCAGAGATGGGGAGGACTCATCTCAATGGTCAGTGCCCTGACACTTCTGCAAGCTACCCTCAGATACGTGAGAAACAGATGAGCCAGTTTTAAGGTGATCTACTTCATCCTCAATAAGGCTTTTCTTTTTTCTTTTCAGACTTGTTCAATAAATGTAAAGGTGATTTGATCGAAGTCAGAGATGGCACCTTGAAAACTCATCCAAACCTGTTAGAAAACTTAGTCTTCTTTGTTGAGGTATTTTCTTTTAACTTTGGAAACGAGAAATTTGGGAGTGCTGCAGGCTAGAAATGTTGGGGCTGAAACACAGTGAAAGTTTGATCTCAGTCGCTCATGAGGACGGGGATTTTGTTTCATATTTTAATCATGCTGAGTTTTACCAGTAGGAACACTAAAATGAGTTCAGAAGCCTCCTGTAAATGCAGCTTGTAACACATTTGTACCTTTTTTCCAGACGATTTCCATCGCCCTGTGGGTATCGAGTTACTGTGACAGTGTCCTCCGGCCCTTTAAATCCAACCTGCAAAAAAAGAAGAAGAAAAAAAAAGAAAGCAGTGTAGCAATGGTACAAACAATATTTCTTTCTCTCTTCCCCCACCCCTAATCACAGCTTATTTCTACTGAAAGAACAATCAGGATAGATAACATGAGCCAGTTTTCATAAACTTGTAAGTTCATGTACCTGCCAATGATTACTTGGGGCTAATTTTGGCTGTTTAAAATCAAGTGGTGATGTGTCATGTGTGACATCATGTGACAGCTTTTGAATGGGAAATAGAGTTTAGAGTGTCATTGACCTTCCTGCCTGGAATGCACCACAATAAACGTCAGCTGGGAGTGTTTGGGTAGGTAAATAATATCTTAACACTGGTGGGAAGAATAAAATTATAGACATTACAAAGTGAGTTATATAAAATGGATATTAATATGTGTTTATAAATTAAAGATCTGTGTTTGTTTTTATAGCCACCTGTATTTACCCATTTCCTGGATTATGTAACTGAACTGCAGACATTAACTTCCAATGTAATAGATCATATCAAAGGGCTTGAAATCATTCTGACTGCACTAAAACTTGAAGAGCTGTCCCTCAAGGACACTCTGCTTTTACAGGTAAGAGATTCCCTGTGCAAACACTGTGGTCCTCAGGAATTTCCTTTTGGTGTTTGAGATGTTGGAGAAAGTTTAAAGGGGGGATTTAAACAATTGCTGTGGAGTGAGTGATTTCTCTTTTGTACTTTGCAGGAAGAAAAAAAGTTTACAAAGACTGTGCAAGGGAAGGTCCAGAGCAGTTACCATCACTCAGTTCAGGAAATTGGAGAGCTGCTGAAAAAGAGACTCGATACCATTAAAAAACTAAAGATTTGAGCAATGCATCCCTGACAGACTCCACAGGGGAGTGACACCAGAGTCCCAGACAGAAGCAACATCCACTCTACCATCACTTTAATCCAGAACTTCCTCATAATGCATGAAGGACTTAAAATCATGAAACAATTTTTTTAGGCATTACAGATGTATTAAGCTGATTTAAATTATTGTACATAAATGAGAAGCAGGGACCCTTCCCAGGGTTTGACCACTTTTTATACATGTTCATAAGCATATTGCAACAGGAGAAAATTCACTTTCTTCCCTTTTAATCTCTAGAACCAACTGGAGATGGTCTTTAGAAGCAGCAATAGCAATCCAGTGTAAAGCATCTATCTCCAAGGATATTTTCATCACCATACGGTGTTTATAATTTTTGTATGGTCCTTGCCTTAGAAATGCAGGAATTGTAGATGTCCACGTTCAGCCGCCTCTGATGAACCGAGCCCGGCTTGGAGCTGCCTGTTTTGTCTGCAGACCACCTGGTCCTACTGACAGAATTCCATGTGTTGGTCCATCAGGGAGAGGTGAGGCCTCCGTGGTGGGCTGGGAATCATCTGTGCCCAGAGCTGGGGCAGGTTCCTCCTGGAGACAGCAGGAGGGAGGAGGTGTCTGTGCACACGGGTTGTTTTCACACTCGGGGAAAACTGCAAATGTGATGAGGAGCAAACTTCAGAGAGAGAGAGAGAGAGATGGGAATGGATGTTTCAGCAAAAAAAAAGACAAAACCAGAGACCTTGTATATAATGGCTGCAGTGAAGTGTGACACTGCGCTGCTATCATGTCAGTTTAATGTCAAACAGCGACGTCATGACTTTTAAAAAGTGTATTTAGATTACTGAAACTTTAAGACTTCAATATTTTAATAGAAATGAAATCCTATTGGCTTTGGTTTTAAGTTGGCAGAGGTAACTTTTGCTTCCGCTGTGGTCTGAGGCTGAGATCCTTTTTGTACCTGTGTGCTTGCTTTTTGCAGTTGAACTTTGATTATCCAAGCACTGGCTCATGAAGCTTTCTGTTAGAAAGTGTGACCATATCATCTTCTCCCACAGAATCCGCATTTCTGCTGGGCTTTTTCATGTTCGAAGAGCAATGCAGCCTAAAATTGATAGGCAAAAAAAAAAAGTTCATGTACCTGCAATACAAAGGACAGGTCAGACCCAACAGATTCATCTCCTGGTTCAGAGCCGCAGGTATCCGAGTCTAGATTTAAAGTTTGAAAAGAGCTGACTGCCTTTGTCATCTCCTCTGTTTTGTTAGTAATACTAGAATGTTGATGAGAGTATTTTTTTAATAAATCCCCTGTATTCTAAAAGGAAAAAAAAAAAAGTCCCATAGCTGCTCTTGCTGGATTTAGTTTTGCTTTTCCTCATCCTGAAAGGGAAAGAAGAAGAATGTCTGCAGGTTGTTAAATTGTAAAGGATGTCCTGATGGTTGAATCACAGTGTCTGGTAAGTGCTCTGGGCTAGAGGAATACCAAAATGTGTTCAGTCTGTTTTATAGTAATACTTTTACTGAAAAAAAAAAAAAGAAAAGGAAAAAAAACCCAGAACTGTTATGTTGTATAGAAATACCTTTTTTGAAAGAAGGGTGTGCTCCTTAAATTAAAGCAAGACTGGTGACTGAAGGTGATGCTGTCAGATGTGCAGGGTGAGTGAAAACAGCCCCAGTGCTGAGGTGCTGCAGTTCAGAGCAGCCCTGAGCCAGAAACGGGCACTGCCCTTCTCGGTCACGGGGGCACAGTGGCACTGCTGCTGTCCCTGTCCCCTCCCTCCCCACGGCAGCACTAATCCAGAGGGCTTTGCACAAACACCAGCAAAGTTGACACAGAGAGGATGGTCCCAGGGCTGATCCAGGCTGGAGTTTCCTTCCACTGCTGCTACACCAGGTTGAACTCAGTCGTATCAATAAGCAATGGTGACAATGTCAGCGAGGTTTAAGGTTAAGAGAACCAAGCGTTTAAAATCCTCCTGTGTGTGCCTGAAAGCAGAAGTTTGGTTTAAAAAAGGTTTCCTGCATCCCTTGAAAGCAGAACTGAAACTGCTGGGGGGGGACAGGATGGAACCATGGCTCGCTCACTTCCAGCACAGGGAATACTGACTGTTCTCAGTGCCAGCTGCTGTTCTCACCACTTCCAGCCACTGGGAATGACAACCTTGTCAAACACAGAACTTTTGGATACTCGGTGTTTTCTAAAAGCAGAGGCTATCTCTTCCCAAGCTGTAGTTTCTCTAGGAGGAAACAGTGTATGAAAATGACTCCGTACTGACTGACTGGGGGCTTGGTTGAGGGAGAATTTCTCTCCCCCTATAAATTGTGTACAGATAAATATATTATATATTTCTTACGAAAGAGCATTTCCCCTCCAGAGTATGTCCCACACGGACCTGGTAAGAAATTCAAGCTATAACCCATTGCTGCTGTTCCCCTTTTTTCCACTCTTAGGATTTGTTTTTGTTTGTTTCGGATTTTCTTTGGGTGATGAATCGAAAAACATACCTAGAAGAAGCTACCAAGACTACTGTTTACAGACTGAAAAAAATACTGCTTTTATACTACTGGGATCATGAGCCACGATCCTTTTACAGATTTCCTCAACTCCTCTCGGCTTAAAATCGGTGTCTGATGTAGATAAAGGTTGGAAATCTACTACCCTGCTTTGTCTACACACAGGACAAACTGTACAATGCTTGTTTGTGTTGTCCATCATTTTTGTACTTTTTAACTGTTCAAAATTTGCATTTATATTTTGCAATCCTTGATAATCATGACTTTATTTTAACGGCTAGTAAACTTAGGGAAATTTTTTTTTTGTTGTATTTGCAGCCTTATCTGAACTTTCTCTTCCTTGATTATTGTTAATTTATGACTGTAGGAGATATGTACGCCTCAGCCTTCTACGGACTTAAGTGACACAACTGCAACTGAACTGCTTTAAACTGGATGGGTTTATAATTTATATAAAAGTCAGTTTCGTTACAAATCAGTATTGCTGCCTCATTTTTCTGCCTGGCTGGTCTGGATGCGGTCAAGTGCTCGTCTGCACTGTCTTTGTAAGCCCCGTGGTGAAGCCAGATTCTGCTGGTGCAGGACAAGCAGACCCTGCAAAGAGGCAGGGTGGGAAAAGAGGGAAAATGCTCATTGTTTTCCAGCTGGGGATTAAGTGCAGAATTATGTCTGCTGGGGGAAGGAGTGTGGATGGGTGAGTGCTTATACTTGATGAGCTGTCAGTCTGCTCTTTATGCATTGCTTGCTTGCTTTTCCCCCAGTCTTTTGATGATAAGGACGCGTTGTGTCCACACTCGCGTCCAAGTGCGGGCTGGCAGTGCATGAGATCTCCCATGGCAGCACAAAAACCTCTGCTTGAGAGGGCTGTGCCAGTGCCCACCTGCAAAGAAATGTACACCGACAGCTGCTCCGCACGGCCCGCTCCTGC
>VZRR01002891.1:126731-160951 GCA_013398015.1 Oreocharis arfaki
CGGGGCGGAGCGCGGGCGGTACCCGCAGCCCCGGAGCGGTGCGGCGGCCGCGGCGGTACCCATGGCCCTGCCGGCGGAGGCGGACCGGCTGGATGCGGGCTGGCAGGAGGTGAGAGAGCCCCGCCGGCACCGGGATCCCCTGGGGCAGCGGCTGCCTCCTCCCCGGGAGCCCGCTGTGCACGTCTCCTCCTCCATCCTCTCACGGTCCCTCCCCAGCCCCGCGCCCCGCTCCGTGCCCGCCGGCACCGGCAGGGCTGCCCGATCCTCCCCGAGTCCCCGTCCCCGTCCGAGCTGCTTATTCCTCTTCGGGACCCCGCTGTCCCCACTCCGCGGTCCGTGCTGCCCCTCCCCGGGTCTCCGCGGTCCCTGTTCCCTGTCCCCGGGCCGTACTGCCCGCTGTTCTCCGGGACTCGCCAGTCCGCTTTCCCAAGTCCTCGCTGCCCGCTCCTGCCCCGATCCCCGGTCGGTGTCGTTCCTGCCCGGGCTCCCGGTCCCCGGTCCGTGCTGCCCGCTCCTCCCTGGGACTCTCCGGTCCTCGGGCGCTTCTGCCGTGCCCGGGGCCGTGTCACCTGAGTCCCATCCTTCTCCCCAGGTCTACTCTGCGCTCCAATGGATCCAGTTCACCATGGCCATGCTCAGGTACGACACGCTGCCCGTGGAGTTACTGTCGCGAAGATGTTTTTTCCCAGAAAAAAAACCCCAAAAGAAGTGAACTCGCGTCTCCCAGCGAGGCAGACGCGCTCCTGTTCCAACCTGTGCTTTGTTTTCTCAGCGTTGTAGGTTCCAGCTCAATTATTGCCTATGCCGTCTTCCAAAACGCAGTGCGGTCCCCCGAGGTAAGGTCCGACCTTCCTTCTCCCTCCTTAAGCAGTGGTGTCGGTCCCTGCAGGTGGGTCACAGCCGTAACACAGACCCTCTCCTAGGAGCAGCTGCAGGTCTCAGGGTTGTGTGGTTAAACCTTGTTTAATAGCTGGGAGGCAAAGGGCTTGCTAAGAATTGGGCTCTTTGTCCTGGTAGGAGGTGAAAGGACTGATCTTGAACCTGTGCTTCTGCAGGGAGAAGCAGCTTCCTTAGTCCTGTGCTTTCTGCTGCTCCGGGAATGTCCTCCAGTTGTTCCTGTGAGCAGGGATTTCTTAGCATGCCCTCCTCAGTGGGGCCAAACTCCTGGGGGCTGAGGAGTTGTGCACAAAGCTGCTGAAGCACAAACTGGAGCTGCCCTCATGGAAATGCATTTACAGGTGTCGGTTTTTGGCTGTCTCCGAGGGGTTTTTCTGGGCAGGTGTGCTACTAAAACTGACCCCACTCAATGCTCAAACAAAAAGAGGCTGGAAAGCAGTTTCTCGTGCTGGGCTCTGCAGTGGGGCTTTGGAAGATTCACCCCTGCCATGGACATTCCTACTGCTGAAACAGCAGGGCTCGGGTGCAAACATCCCTTGGGGTGGGACAGCCCACACGTGCACTGCAGATGGGGCAGGAATGCACATCCCGAGTGCATTCCATGGCTGTGTGTGCAGGGAATGCCGTGGGGGTGACATAAATCTGACGTGCCAAGCACATGGCTGGCTTGAGCACAGAATCCACAGCCCTCCAACCCATCCTGCCAGGCTTGGATGTCCCTCAACACAGTCCCTCTGTGTGTCCCAGACTTCCTGGAGGCAGTGAGCCAAGCTGATCCCTGTGAAGCTGGGGTTTGATGTCCAGGATTTGCAGGCTCAGCCTGGCCTGTGGACCATGCAGAAAGTCAGTAGAGCTGGCAGCAGCTGTATTCGTCCTTCTCTCATCTTCAATGTTCTTTGTACATTGTGGGTTTGATCTGCAGCCCAGAGAATGGGACTTCCAGGGAATGCAGGGAGCTATCCCTGGAGAAGCAAGGAATGCAGGCAACCGACACATTGTTGGATGACACAGGGTGGGAAGGAGAACACGAGACCATGTTTGCAGGGCAAATCTGTCCCACTTACAACAGGCAGGACTCTTGCTCCCAGCCAGCCTCCTGGAAACACTCTGCCCAGCACATCCAAAATAAACTGTGGAGATCTCTGTGCATTCCTAGGGAAGAATGAAGGCTGGGACTTCTCCTTAGTGCCGGGATGGAAAACCTGCTTGAGCTTGTGCTCCTCCTACCACATCTGCACCCGGAAAGCTCCAGATGTGATTCCTTCCTGGGGTCCTCCACTCTGGAACGATGTGGAGCTGGGTTTGGCAGGTGTCCTGGTGTGACTCAGCAGCCTCATCCTGAGGAGCCCTTCTGCTCTCAGTCATGTGATGGGGCTGTGGCTGGGGAGCTGCTCGTGAGCCACGCATGGCTCCCAGTCACTGATGGGCCCTTCCTGCTCCAGAGAGTCCAGACGTTTCTGCTCAGATTATTTCTGCAAATCTGGATAGGAGGGCTGGATGCCAGCTGGAGGGACTGGTTTGCATCAGCCTTCCAGGCTCTCCTGCTGCCAGGGGAGATCTGTTGCTGGGTTTCAAAAGTGGCAAAATCTCCAGTAACTTCCCCATCGTCTTGTCCTCGTGTCTCGGGTCTGAAGTGGAAGTTTGTAAACAAAGGGGCTGGAAGAGATCCATATCAAAGCTTGCCACAAACAGCTTATTCCCTGAGTCATGAGGACCCACAGCAAAACATTTAAAAATAAACAGCTCTGGAGGCTGGGAGGAGAAGGATCTTAGAAACACTTCCCTTCCTGCCCCCAGCCTTGGAAATCAAATATTGCATTCTTGAAGCTTGTTTTCTGTCTCTACGGGGTCAATAAAACTCTTCAGCCTGAGGTAAATCATTCAGAAGGGATGATGGCAAGCAAGACAGAAACCTCTACAGGTTTGAGGAAGAACCTTCAGCTCAACAGGTTTGAGGAAGAACCTGCAGCTCAACATGTGCCTGGGCCGTGGCCACAGAGCCAAATCCCCGTGTGTGCTGCGGCTGGAGCTGCCAGGATGTAAATCATTACATCTTTACAGTCCCTTCCTCTATTTTATAAATACCAGTGGTTATTTTCTTTCCCCTTTTGCAAGCCAGAGCCACACTTGCCACTATGTCACCTACTTCTTTATTCAGGTCTCTGCCAAAACAGCTCCTCGACCCACCAGCAGTGCCTTGCTCCAAGGGCGCTTGTGCTGGAGAAGGAGGTCACCTGTTTGATTGCAAAAGTGGCTTCTTTGCTTATTTTAGAGCTGTTTGGTTTAACCTGCCTTGATCACAAGCTGGACAGTGCCCTCAGCCTGTCGTGCCAGGGCTTCATTTCTGCACCAGCGAGGAAAAACCTGGGTGAAAAAAGGCATTTGTAGATGAAATTAAATAAAAATTAACTCCAGATCTTTATGCCTCGTGCTCCTTCATGCCCTAAAAACAAACCTGGCTCAATCAGATCTACCTTAACTCTTATCAATCTTCCTAAGCTCTTTCTCATTGCACATGGGAACAAGTATAACACAACGTGATGCGTGGCATATATTTACTTCCAGGACAATATTGAGGCAAATCTCACCAAAAGCTCAATTCCATGAAAAGAAACATAAAATCAAAGCCTCCTGTAGCGTTTCCATGCTGAGTTTAGCATTATAATTTTCTGTAGGGAAAGAAAAACACCATAATTTTCTCTCCTGGATGCTGAAAATGAGGTACCAAAGGCTTCAATTAAGAATGTAGGTAATTTGGCTGCTTTTCCAGAGTCTCTGCTCTCCCACTAACGACGAAAATGTTGGCCAGAATTTTGCACAAATGTTTTCCTGCAGTGTTTACAGTCCTGGCCAGTGTGTGCAAACTGGAAATGGGCTGGAAACTGTTGTTAAAGGAGACGTGACTCCTCTCCAGCAAGATGTAGCAGAGACTAATGGCTCTCAGTGGAAATTAATCCGGCGTGTAAAACAAACCCAGCCTTAGTCACCAGCTGAAATGACATGGAACACATAGAAAAATGTTTGTTTCGAGTCATTCCAGACCTGAGGAAGGGTTTGTGTTTACCAAAAGTTTGATTTCCCTGGGAGTTTATTTAAAACATGATGTCTCTTCTCCCTGCCAACCTGTCCCCCGTTCTGCAAAATTGTGGCATTATGTATATTTGGGATATTTTCTGTAAGTTTTGATGCTGCTCTTGGATCCTGTGGCAGAAGTGGTGGTTAGAGGCAGGGTATGTGCATGGAACAGCTCCCGAGAGCACAAAAATCCATGTGGATTTTGCCTGCAAGGAGAGTTGTGTCACCAGAAGAGCTGGGGGGGTGACAGTGTTTAGGTACCACCAGATAACCTGGTATTGATGTCTGAGCACAATTAATCCTTCTGCTACAATTGGTGTATTAATTTTAAAGGACTGAAAACAAGGATGATATTCACGAGTAAATGAAATGTTTCCATCTGATAACTTCCCTTTGAACTCGCTTGGCTGTGGAAGTAGAGGAGACTTTTCTACTTGAAGCTCTCAGGGTTTGCTGCAGATTGATTGACTGGTCTCAGAAATGTTGTCACAGTGCTTCCCTGAGGGTAAAATCATCCCTCCACAAAGTGCCACTTACGCCCCACTTACCCTCAATTAAAGCTTTAAAAATAACTTTGCAGTGGGACACTGTTTGCTACTGAAACACTTTCCTCACCTGCAGAAAAGCCTTTGGAAAGATGTATTTAATATCTTTATGTCTGATAACAGAGTAAAGCTGCAGCTATGGGGTGTGGGAGGGTTGTGACCCCACTCACACCTGCTGAGCCTTTTTCCCTTTTCCAGGTGCGTCCACTTTTCTACCTGAGCCTCTCGGACCTGTTCCTGGGCTTGTGCTGGCTGGCTGGGGCCCTGCTCTACAGCTCACCCACCTCCCAGCAGGACCTCATCTGCTACAACCTGCAGGCCACGGGACAGGTGAGTGGCCTTGGCACCACATTCCATAATTAACCTTGTAATTTGTCGCAATTAACCACGCTGGTGATCAGAGCGTGAGGGGCTGTTTCTAGACAGGCTTTAGCAGAGATTCCCTATGGGAACTTGACTTGGCAGATCCCTTGGCTTTGTGTGGGAAGGGGAGATGATGACACCGGGGTTTAGGATCCTCTGGCGTGTGAGAGGAAAAGAGAAGGTGGGATTTTGTGGTTGCTCGTGTGAAAGGAGCAGATGGGGCTTGATCTCTTTCCCATTGGAGCTGTGCCCATGGATCTCTGTGCTCTCCCATGGCAGCTTTTCTATTCCTCTTCGTGCTTCCTCCAGCCTGGGCAGGAACAGACACATTCTGTGACTCGCTTGAGCTCAGACTTAAATTACTCACCTGCACATCCCAGTTCTTGCTCTTCCCAAGGATCCTCCATCAGCACAAGCTCAGCCTGTGTCCCATTGACTCAGCTGCTTTCCAGCTGATTCCATGTGCTGGGGACCAGTTGGAGTAGGGTGAGTGAGCACTGTTTTCCTGACAGTTTGCTGTTGCCTCACCCAGTTCCCGTTTCAACACCGGGCTTTGGAAATCTCAGCTCTCAAAAATCTCTGCAGGGTCCAGCTGAGCTTGGGCCTAGGTGGGGGTTTGTAAGTGATGATCCCTGGAATTAATGATTTCCTTTCAAAGAACATGGCTGGGAAGAGCAAGGGGCTTTTGGAAGCCTTGGTGTGTGGTTTTGGGCAGCTCCCTCAGAGTGTGGTGGTACCCATGACTGGGAACTGAATGTCCTCGTGGAGCAGCAGCACCCAAAACTGGAAAAGATCTTCGTGTGCCTCAGAGAGGGCAGGGAAGTAGCTGCAGGTGCAGGATGAAATTGTTCCTGCTGTTGTGTGTCTGGGGATGGGCTCCTGCAACCCAGGGTTGTTTCAGCAGCTGTTTTTGGAGGTACAAATGTTTTGCTGAGGGTGGTGAGAGCAGCTGTTCCACTCCAGGCTCATCTCTGGCCTCTCCAGCTCTGCTGTGCCATTCTGGAGGCTCCACAATATGTCCATGTTGGGAGATGAAACGGTGGAGGTGTGGGTAACTTGGCCACTTGGGAATGGTGCAGAACAGCACCAGAGATGTTTTCAAGGGATGGTACAGGGGAAAATGAGGAGAGCTTGGGAGAGGCTTTCAGAGCTGGAAGGTGGAAGGAGCAAGCAGGACTGAGGGTGTTCCTGAGCTGTTTCCCTTGCCTAGGGGACAGTTCTTTATGCTGGTGTGATCCTATTATGGCCTGGAGAAGGCAATTTGCGCTAAAGGAGAAGTAGGTTGGATATAGATAATATGCCCATAATTTCTCAGCTGCCTTGCACTTCTGGTTCTTTTCTGCCCTCACGTTTCCAGCCTGTGGTTCTGCTTCTCAGGGACACCAACACAGGATGGGACAAGGTAGGAGTTTTGTTTTCATGCTGGGTGGGCAGAGCTGGCCTTGGGCCAGTCCTTCCAGGACATGGCTTGTGGTGGGGCGTGCAGAGTCACACCCTGACCTCAGCCAGTGTCCCCTGGCTCCTCTCCTGTGTGCCACCACCAGTCCCCACAGCACAGGCACTGCCTGGGTGGCAGAGCCGGATTGTGCCTGGCAAGAGCTGTCGCTGCTGTTTGCTCTGGGAGAAATTAAAACAAACTGAGCCCTTGCCATAGCAACCTTTCCCCCAGGGCACGTGACAGTGCAGGACCTCCTCACCCCACACCCTGCAGTGCCCTTGAGAGGTGGGAACACCTTGTGCGTAAGAAGGAGCCAGTAACAGGTTGAACCAGCAGCTTCTGGAGAGCAGGAGGGATCTGTAAGCTGATGGAATGAGTAAATAAATGTCTCCCTCTGTTTCTGGGTGTCTCACAAACACCCCTGGCTTCTCTGCACACCAACACCTGGAAGGTGTCGGATGTGCCGAGGTGAGGACGGGCAGGGACAGCCCAGCAGGGGAGTTTGCAGCCCTTGGAGAGGCTCACACTGGAGTCCCTGTGATATCTCAAGGCGCTGCCTTAAGAGCAGGACAATATTTTACTTTATTCAGGCTGTTTGCCATTATTTGTCACCACGGGCTGGTGTTGCAGTGGATGGAGCTGCCCAACGTCCAAACTGTGTCATAAAGGAGGAGATTGCTTTGTTTCTTGGATTTTCCCTGTTTCAGCCCCAGAGCTTTGATTGATGTGGATGTAAATACCGCTCCCTTTGCTGTCCCTCGTTCTCTCCTCCTCCTGCATTGCAATAATCAAGTCCAGAATAGAGATTGTGGTTATAATTGCACAACTCCCCCACATTCTTCCAGTTCAGTTCCAGTGGCCTAATAATGTCCTGGCAGGCTCTGCTCACGCTGGGGAGCACAATGGGAGCCACACAAGTGGGATAATGAGGGATTTCTTGTGTCTCTGCTTTATCTCTTCGTGGGCACTGCTGCAGGACTGTCCCCAGCCCCAAAGCTGGGGCTCAGGAGAGCAGAATTCCCTTCGCTTCCTGCTGGCACCTTCACAAGTGGCATTTGGG
The DNA here is from genome assembly GCA_013398015.1 of Oreocharis arfaki. NCBI lineage: Eukaryota > Metazoa > Chordata > Aves > Passeriformes > Paramythiidae > Oreocharis > Oreocharis arfaki. The sequence continues at coordinate 134,110 of VZRR01002891.1, forward strand.
TCCCTGTTCCAGAAGGCAGCGCTGACATTTCATGAGCCTCTCCCAGGCGTCCTGAAGTGCAAGGGAACGATCCTTGTGGACTGTTTTGGCCTTCTCTAGAAGTAGTTGGAAAAGGGCAACAACCCCTCATTAAAGCTCATTTAATGAGCTGCAAAGTCACTGCAATGTTCCTGTGGCAGCCCTTGGACTCGGCCTCTTGAGCCAGCCAAGAGCATTCGCAACCTCAGGAGGTTGAAGGAGGCCAAGTTTGTTTAGTGACCACTTTCCCAGCCGTGGATGATACCAGGGTGGCAAACCTGTGGTCCTTATCTTTTTGGCAAAGGATAGCAAAGCCACAGAAAAAAAAAAAAAAAATTCCCTTGTTCAGCCCTTCCTCTTTGCCTTTGCCACTGAAGTGTGTGTTTCCTGTGACAAACACAGCATACACATGTACATGGGCTTATTAGGCAGCCTGGAGCAAGCATGGATTTGGAAACAAATTTGAAAAGGATTTGGGGGGGTTTATAGGAAGTTTTAGATAATCGGTCTATCTCAAGCTGGAATCAAAGGCTATGAAACTCTCGGTGTGCTCTATCTTTTCTCCTTTTTCCCCCTGGAGAAAGAAAGAGGTTTTGGGGATGTTAACTGAGGCTGAGGGCAGAGAATATCTGCCCTCACATTCCTCTTGAAGTGTCCAATTGTTTTCTGTTTCCGTGAATTCTCTGCGTGGTGAGCTCATTATGCAAGAAGCAAATCTAAATGTCACATCTGTGCTATGTTTCCTAATGGATGTAGCATTGAGAGGGTCCAAGTGCCTCTGAAATCCTCATTGCCAGGCTCTGAGCCAAAAAAAAAATGAGCCAGATCACAAAGATTTTTATTTCTAAGACAGTCCTGCTGTCATTAGCTCTCCTGTCTCCTGTCTGGGGCCAAAGTGAAGCTGCTTTTGTGTGGTTTAAAGTGGGAATCTCTCTCCAATCTGGCTCTTCCCAGCTGGATGTGAGCAGAGGGGCTGAGGGGACCCTCACCTTTGGCAGGTGTTCATCATCCTGCCTCTGTTCCATGGGATTTGGGAGGAACTAAACATGCTACAGGAATTTGTTATTCCAGGACTGAAATACTCTTTTTATTTCTCAGATATTCTACGTGGCCTCTTTCCTCTACACTGTCAACTACACCTGGCACCTGTACATGGACCTCAAGGTGAAATACAACCAGAACCTCTTCAGGGCGCCCCCCCAGGTGAGTGGGACTGATGTGGGACTGGTGTAAAGGCTGGGAACTGAGGGACAAGGACACAACACTCAGGAAAACTCTCCCTGTGTTGCAGGCTGAGCAAACACTTCACACACCCCATGACCAAAATCTCTCCTTGCAGTTGTTTCCTCCCTCACACCTAAACAGGGAGGCACCACCACTGCCATGAGCAGGCTGTGGCTCCCCAGGTATTCCTGCAAGATGACACATTCCTTATTCCTTCCCAACAAACCCATCAGCCCCACTGCCCTACACAACTTCCTCAGACATTTGCTGTGCACAGCAAACTTCGTATCCCAGCTATTCCATCTGGAAGTTCAGGAGCAGCAAGCTGGGCAGATCCCCCTCAGCTGCTGAAATGCTCCCTAGAAGCTGCTTGCTGTGAACCAGGGGCTGTAGAGAAATGATAATTTAATTAAGATTTTTGCATTCTGCAGGTTGTAGATTATGCAAGTTGTGTTGGCCGAATAGCAACGATCTTGTCAAGGTAAGATTTCATTCTCCCTGGTGGGAGAGTGTGGATTTGGTAAGAGTTAATTCTGCCTGGCAGGAGGATGTGGATTTGCTAAACTGCAGCGTGCTGATCTCTGCTTCCTACTTGTTTTAAAGCAAGTTTTACTAAAAGCTGTAAAGCTCATCATCAACAGCAGAGTGACCTCATGAATGCAGAGTAAGAGGGTTTTTTTCAGCTAAGTTAATGATAACTTTATTAACTGGATGTGGTTTTCCAGAAGGTTTCCCTTTACCAATGATTAGCCCTCACAAATGAAAACCCCGACGCTGGTAAAGCTGATAAAATACTTTTCCAGAGCAGTGCCAATAAAAACAACTTTAAAGCCCTCTGTAGTGATGGGAGAAAAGCCAAGCAGTGCCCAGGTGGGGCAGTGCAATAACCCATGGCTGTGCTGTCCTTTCCCCTCTCAGCCTGATCCCTTTCCTCCTCATGGTGCCGGTGTTTTGCCTGGGTAACAGCAGCAATTGCTACCAGAACTTCAGCCAGAAGCACGGGTGAGCTTCCTCCCTTCCTCTGGCACAGCCCCAGGGCTGCTGGGGGTGGGCAGGAGCTCAGGCTCTTCCCTGTGTCCCACAGGTGTCTCCTGATGCACACGGAGATGGCCGAGCCCCCCAGCGAGCCCCAGAGCCTGAGCGGCTCCGTTTGCCGCGCGATGCATTTCTACGGCATCGGCGTCTTCCTCATCTCCTTCCTCATCAGCTTCGTCGCCATCCTGGTAAGGCTGGACCTTGTGTAGCCCTTGGATGGCACCAGAGGCCAGGCCAGTCCTGGAATGGTTTGGGTTGGAAGGCATCTTAAGCTCATCCAGTGCCACCCCTGCTGTGGGCAGGGGCACCTCCCGCTATCCCAGGTTGCTCCAAGCCCTGTCCAACCTGGCCAACTTCCAGGGATTTGGTAGCCACATCTTCTCTGGGAAGGATTTCTTCCCCATATCCCATCTAACCCTGCTCTCAGTTGAAATCCATTCCCCCTTGTCTGCTCACTCCATGCTCTTGGTAAATAGGGTAGGGGAATAATTGCGTGGTGCTGCTTCCCTTTTGGAAGGGGTGGTGGGGGGTGGAAATATCACTGTGCCACCATATAAATCCATCTGGATTCCAGTGTTCTGTCAACCCATCCCAGAAATATTTAGCAGGATTTAGAAGGCTTGGAGCTTAGCAGCAGATATCACCTCCTGCATGGGTCAGCAAGAGGTGATTAATGGTTGGACCCCATGACCTTAGAAATCTTTTCCAGTCTAAACAGTTTAATGATTCTAAAATCAATTCAGAGTCTCCACTTTAGAAAAGGCCACGTGCAAAGCAACACCTCCCCCAGGATTTCAGTGCTGTGTGAAAAGGTTGGATAGACTGGGGTCCACCCTGGATGAACCCAGCAGATCACAGCCCTGAACAATGACATTTGCCTGTTCTTTTCCAGGTTATCCTCAGTCAGGCCCGAGGTCTGTACAAAAGGTTTGTGAACTCCACAGGATTCCTGGGGGATCAGCAGTGGGCCATGATTAAGATGGTGGAACAACGGGTGGTTTTTTACCCCATCGCCTTCTTCTGCTGCTGGGCCCCAGGTGAGCAGAGAGCTCCTCCCACAGCATCCCCCTGTGGGACTCCAGAGAGGTGGGGTTAACTTCACCCTCTCCTCCATCCCTTTCCACAGCTGTCCTCCTTGGAATGCTGAAATTGACTGCCTCAACAACCAGCAAAATCTACATGGCTCTGCTGATCCTGCAGGTAAATGTCTGCTCCTGCAGCCTGCTGTGCTCTGCCTTCTCACCTTGAGTCTCCTGCCCTGCATCCAGTCCCTGCTGGATGCAGCTGGACAAGGATCTCTGCTGTGTGAGCCCAATGCTTGGCAAACATCTTGGTTAGGTAGTTTATGCTTTCACAGCCTTGAAAAGGTCTCAGTACCCAAAATCCCAGCACCGTGACAGTTTAGTGGTGAACACGGTGCTGGGTGGATGTTTGGACTCGGTGATCTTAAAGGTCTGTGATTCTGTGGTCATGGAAACAGTAGCAAATGGGACTAGAAAAGATCCCCAGAAATTGGGTTTTTCCTCATGTCTCTAAGTTTTCCTTATGTCCCTAAGTCCCCAAATGTGATTCCTTAACAACACTTGTCCAGCTCCTTCCTGTGCCTGAGGCAGAAGTTAGACATCTTATTAAATTACATAGTTATTATATTTATTTACTATATTAATATATTAAAATTATATTTGTATAGCATTTATATTTAATTAGCTATTCGGTAAACATTTATTAAAATAACAGCACAATTTCTCTATCACACGGAAGATAAAATCTTGCTGGAAGGGGGAGGTTTTGCAGGGATCTCAGAGCACGGTGCAGTGCTGGGATCCCTGATTGCCCTGTGCTCTCTCCCAGGCTCTCACAGCGGCTTCCCAGGGGCTCCTGAACTGCCTGGTGTACGGCTGGACCCAGCACGTGTTCCTGTCCCTGAAGCGCGGCTCCCGCCGGGACGTGGACACCCAGACCCCGCTCCTGCGCTCCCAGAAGAAGTTCTACTCCAGTACGGCCCCCGCGGGCCCGCCCGACACCGAGGGCTCCTCCTCCACCCTGCTCTGATTCCAGCCCTGCCTGCAAGGAGAGAGGCAGAGTCCTTCCAGCTCCTCGTTATCCAGGGATGGAACTGTCCCTCGGGCAGCACAGCCCGAGCCCCAGCGGGGCTGGCAGAGCCAGGTGCTCAGTGGACATAGTTATTTATTTCATGGACTCTAAAGGGATTCTTTCAGCATAATAAATCTTTAGTCCAGACTTTCTCCTCCTGGAAATATCCCTAGAAATGCAGCAAACCCCATGTAACGGCTCAGAGACCTGGTCCAGCTCCTTGGAGGTTGGGCAGAGGATGTTTTATTATTTTATTTCTCCAGAAGTCTTTGCCTTTACAAATTAACAGTAAAGCAAAATGAGTATTTTTCAATCTCTGCCTTTTAAATCGCTCTAACCATGAGAACGTCCACCACCCTAAGAGCCAACTGCAGCGAGTGAAGAATTGCAAAGCAGGACAAAACCTGCCTGGAATTTCTGCACATTTCCCTTCCCTTCTTCCTGCTTGGTCACAATACTCCCAAAAATCAGCTGCTTCGACCCTGTGGAGCATCCCTCATGAACCAGGTGAGCAGGACTTTGTCTGAATCTCTCTTTACATTTCCAGATGTTCACATGAATTATTTACTGAGGTCCCAACTTTCTATAGAAAATAAACCAGATCTTAAGAAGTGTTGAAAACAACTCTCTACATTTACACTCTTTATTTTCTAACAGCTTCACTTTTTGGGTCCAGCCCAAATTTTTCACATAGCAGGGTAGACAAGAAGAGGAAATACTCCAGCTTTGTGTAATTAACTTACACAACATAACTGTGTAAACTCTGGGTAAGACACACAAGGGCCCTGGAGTTTTGGTCAATGACTTATTTTCTCCTACAGAGTGAGACTGAGTGAAACAATTCAATATTGCTGTTCTACAGGATAAACCCAAGGTTTTCAGCCATCTTCTTCCACCTGGTCCTTCAAATCCTCCTCAGGAGTCCATTTTCTAGTCCTAGAGTTTGGACATAATGTCCCCTCTGGGGTCAGGAATTATTACTGGGAAGTTTTTTATTCCAAAACTTTCCTGCCTGAGGTGAGTCGTGTAACTTACCCCCTGACTGTTGATGATACAGAACACTCCATCCTGGCTGGTTTTCCCTGCCTTAGAGCCAAGTTTCTTTGGAATGGGTGTATGATGGACTGTGTAGCCCCAGGAGAGCTGGGGTCCACAGTCTGAGCAGGAAGAGCCTCTGGAGCAGGAAGGAGAGGCCCCATTCCAGCAGGAGAACCCCTCTGGCTGTTGGGAAACACCTTGGGGCCATGTTCAGCTTGGAGCCATGGGCACTGGTTCCCAGGCTGGAGAGACAGCAGAAAAGCTGCCTGGAATGCAGCAGCAAAAATCCCAGGAGGCCCATGGATGGTTCAGTGTTTCTGCAGCCCCACTTCAAAGGCAAATACTCCATGGGGAGGATGGGATCCGTGCCCTGGCACTGGCAAGAGCATGCAGGGTATCAAACACACCCAGTCCCATCCCTGAGAGCCTCCTGCACCCTCCAGGGACTGACCCTGTTCGTGGAGCCAGTGCAATTTGTTTAAAAGGGGATTAAGGCTTCCTAAGTGATGGAAGATTACCCGGGAAACAATGATTGGATTGCTAATGGACCATCAGAGCTGTCAGTGGGTGCTGACACATTCCCAGGGCTCCTGGGGCAGCTCAGCAGTCACTCAGTGCTGGTTTGAGGGGAGTTTTCTTGCTAGAAAGAGCCATTCCATGCTGGGACATGGGAGAGTCCTTTTGTGCCACTGCTGTAGAGCACTCCCAGCTGGGGTGGCTGCTCAAAGTGCTCCCAGGAAATTGTTCCCCCAGTCCCTTTCCCAATCTGGATGCTCCCAGGGTCACTCTGAACTCCTCAAAGGCACCAAGCAGAGGGACATTCTCTTACAAGGAAGGAGCCTGAGCCATCACAACTGTCCCACCTTTTGTCCTGAAATGCTCCTGGGACAAGGGTGTGTCTGGTTCCTGCCACCAGGGATAACAAAACTATTTCCAGAGGCAGGAAGGGTCCAAGTGCCACCCCGAGGGCTCTGTGGTCAGAAGGGTGAGGGGAAGCACTCCCTGCTCCCTGGGAAAGCACAGGGCCAGCAGGAACCAAGGCAGATCCTTTTCTCACCACCCAGTGTCCCCCACTCCTGCCCCAAGTCCCAGCAGGGCTCCCACTTCAGCCACCTTCAGCAGAGCCCAGACCCTGCAAGGATCATCATCCCAAAGGAACTGGCTCCTATTTCCAGCAGGAACTCATCCCTCCCTTCCCTGAGTGCCCAGTCCAACCCCACAGCCCTCAAGGCTTAACTGGGAGCACTGGGCAGGTGTTGCTGCCATCTGAGGGAAAGCTGGGCTTAAAAAAGGCAATTTTGGGTTATGTTGCCAAGCAGAGCCCATGAGCTCCTAGGGATTTATCCAACCTCTCCTCATCTTTTCATCTCAAAGCCTCATTCAAGTGCTTATTCCCATGGATAAGGGAGGTGGGATGGGGGGCTGGGGGTGGCAGAATCCTGGAATCTTTAAGGCTGGAAACGCCCTCTAAGACCATCAAATCCAAAAATTAACCCAGTGCCACCATGTTCACCACTAACCCCATTCCCAGGTGCTGCATCCACACCTTCTGGACACTTCCAGGGAAAAGCAGGGTGGCAGGACACTGGTGCTGCTGTTCCCTCCTGCTCCTTCTTCCCTTCTCTCCTAAAGGGATTTGGGAACCAAACAAAAGCAGCCAGGAACTTTTGAGTTTAGTAAAATCATTTATATACAGGATGGGTAATATTTACAATGTAATACTGATCCAAAAGGAACTAACAGGGAACACTGAGAAGGAGAAATGAGAACATTTTAACACACAGGAGTTAAACATGGGGACAGACTCGGGTTTCCAAAAGAAAAATCCAGAATGACAGCAAAACTTGGACACGTTGCTATTTCCAATCAAAATCTCTTTCACTAATCAGGTTCTCCTAGTTTTTAAGATCTATGTAGAAAAGCTTCAAATAATCAGGTCACAGGAGAAGTCAGATATACAGAAAATTTTGAAAAGGACAAATGATTTCAGAGATTTTTCTTCACTTAAATAAAATTCTAAAAAAAAAAAACAACCAAAACCCAACAACCTCCAGAGCTTTCCCACTTTTTTTTTTAGTGTTTGTACAAAGAAAGTCTTCTTTGATCCCACACTTCCAGCTCGAGATATTTACAATATTCACAGTCTGCTATAAAGGATCAGTAGATTTATTACCAAGTCAAACCTCACAGAATCAAGACAAGGTGTCTTGCACTTGCTTCAACTGAAAAATAAACTAAACACAGGAAGGAGAAAGTCAAATGCTACTTGAAAATACATAAATGGATCCATTAAAGTTATTGAACTCTGAAATGTAAAACAGAACTTTTCCAAGAGTAAAAAAAAAAAAAATCAACTTTCTCATAGAAACAAAACCATTTGACCTTGAGTCTTCAAATTGTGTTTTCTTAAGCTGTCCCTCCTCCCTCTGCTTCACATCAGGCCCCTTTTTATTTATCACAGACAAAAAAATGTAGAGTAAATCCATCCAAAGCAGTTCCTTAGGGCAAAAGGCCTTGGAAATTCATACAAATGTTCCCACCTCAGGATCAGCACTTAAAGGATGAAGAAAAGGAAGGATCCTCTAACACACATCAGATCCCACCTTCCCTCCTGACTGCACCTCCAATCTGATCCATCTTCCTGCCTACAAATTCTGGCTCCCAAAAAACTGCCTGAGGATTTTCCCTCCTGGGAGGGCAGAGGCACAAAAGTGCTTTTAGAGGGGGATTTTTTGCTCTGCCGTTCAAACAAAGGTGATTTCCTTGTTTCCATCTCTATTTGCCATACTTGAAAGTTTCAGTTTTCCAGAAAAAAACGTGGATTTCAAGTTCAAAATGAAACCCTTTCAAGACATGACCTAGAACTGGAGCAAGGACAGAAATGCACGGAACAGGGCTTGGTGGTACAGCCAAGAAACGACAAAAACTCTCAGTTTTTGCTAATTCTCTTCAGTTTTCATCAACAGGTCAGTGCACAAATATTCCAGGTAGTGTCAGAGGTACAATTCCAGCTCACACGAACACTCCCTGCTCCCATCAGAGGATGGATAAGCAGGGACTGTTCCCACCCTGCAATAAATCAAGCATTGGAAAACTGTCCACAGGATTAAGGAAAGCTGACAGAGAACGGGAAACAAAGCATCTCCTTCACGTAGAAAAAACAAGTCACCTTTAGAAAATTGTATAGAAAGAGTCAGACACTGCTTTGCCATCCAGCTAAAGCTGCAAGGAAGTTTTGGTATAGAAAAGAGACAAAAAAAGAACGAGGCTCGGACTTCCGTAAGAGAGAACTGGGAGATTCATGGCTCAGGTTGGTCAATGTAAACCCAAAAATGGATGAGCTGTGAAAGACAACAACGTTCAGGAGTGGTCACTGATGGCCCTGGGTTGGCACTTCAGTCTGCAGACCAAACTCACCCCATGTCTGCAGGGGTTTGGTACCAAAATAGCTCTATAAAAAGCCTCCGCCCGGTCTCGAAAGAAAGAGAAGCAGAAAAGGTAGAAAACTAGAACTATGTACAGATTCTTCCCGTTGGTTTGCTTCATGAGGATTAAAAAAAGCAGCTTTTGGATCCAGACTAGAGTAAGAAGCTGCCCTGGGGAAGGCAGCCAAGGACGTGTGGCAAGGAGCAGCCCTGCAGTTGTGGCTCCCCCAAGAAGGAGCTCGAAGGCATCAGAGAAGGGAATTTGGGCTCCAGAGATGGATCCCAGGGGTTCCCCAGAGCACTGGGAGCCTGCCCAGGAGCAGCTCTGCCAAACAAGAGGACAAGCCTGAACCCAAGCCTTGGATCTTCTAGGAAGGAAAGAATGGGAATGCAGGGGTGGATCCCACACAAACAAGCCCCAGGCTGGTCTCGGTCCATAGAAGATCCAACCATGGAAATGAAAATAACTTGTGCATAAGAACTTGAACATTCTTCTGTTCTGCTGTTGGACAGGGTGAGAAAAAGAAGAGTTTTGTGCTGAATGGCTGATTCAGCCTTAAAAAAAGCTCTGAGGAAGATGAGGAGGAAGAAAGAGAGGAGGTTAAGCCTTAAAGAAGATCTGAGGGAGATGGGAAAGATGACAAAAAAAGAGAGTCACTGCTCAGAACTGAAAATTCCAGCAAGCACATGGCCTCAGGTGCCTGAGCAAGGCACCAAGCCAAACTGAAGGGCACTGAATTGATTTTTCTCTGCCTAAAGATCTGGAATTTAGGTGCCAAGGGGAGCTGTGAATTTGCATTTCACAGCACTTGCTTCAAGTACTCACTGAGCAGGGGCTTGAGAAACTGTGGCTCTCCTTCGCATACAGTCACTGCAGGGGCTGGATGTGGCAGGTGAAAGGCAGCTTCTGCAACTGGTTATTAAGAAAAAGAATGGTTTTTAACAATAAAATCCACCCCATTTGGGGGGCTCATGATTAACAGTACATAAGTGATCATATATACCTCGAGGAACTGAGTTTTAAAAAAATATTACAGTACCAATGATTTTTTTTTTTTGTATCTACAACTATACAGCATTTTCAAGCAGTATGGAAATTTAATGAAATAATTATGATTTATTAATTTACATAAAAATACTTTTTACAGTTAAAGAATAAATCTTAAATGGTAAAAAAAATAAGATTAAGAAGCTCCAGCTATTGAGAGTCATGGGAGTTTGTCTGCTCTTCGATCACTTGTTTGACGATTTCTGCCAGTTTTAGTCGATCCACTTTGTCTGTGAATCCTCTGCCTGGAAGGGGAAAAACAGGGAATCAGCAGGAGCTGGGCACAAGGAAGAAAGCAATCCTGGAATTAAACAATGCCTCACACAGACTTAGGGCAACCTCAGCACAGGATCCAAAAGGAATGACAGATCATAGTTCTGCTGGAAAAACTGAGCACTTAAAAACCACAATTAAAGCCAAGCAAACAGAACAGCAGAAGAAGCAGGGCCAAGCCCTTGTGAAGCTGCCTGATGCTCCTGGTCCCTTCTGTCCATCAGCACTTGCTCCTGGGGGCTGGCACCTCTGCCAGCCTCTTTTGTCCAGGAGCCACCTGAGCATTCCCAAGGTGACTGTCCCGGTTTAATTCTGCTTCCCACCCAAGCCGAGCTGAAGAGCTGCTGTGCTGACAGGGAGGAGCAGCCTCCAGCAGAAACAGGGAATAAACAGCTGGATGAAACAGCTCAACAAAGCTGAAGGGGTTCCAAAAAGGATCAGAGAATCCTGGAATGGCTGGAAAGGACTTTAAAGGTTATCAGGCTCCCTGGGCAGGGACACCTGCTACCACCCCAGGTTGCTCCAGGCACCATCCAACTCCTCCTTGGAGATTTCCAGGGATGAGGCAGCCACAGCTTCTCTGTCCAGGGCCTCCCCACCCTCACAGGGAAGGGTTTCTTCCATATATCCCATCTATCCCTGCCCTCTGGCAGTTTAAAATTGCCTCCTTCCTATCATGGCCCATTTGTGCTGTTACATTCCCACACGATTTGGTGCCTCTGAAAACTCAACCCTGACCCCCAAATAAAAATTTCAAAGCAGCATTTCCACTCTCATTTTGGGAGCACCAGTTCTGGCAGAAGGGCTGAAACAGTGTCAAAACCTCAATGAGGCCAAATCCAATAAATTTGGGGCTATTTCCACAGCAGGAGGTCTGTGTTTCCCCGGTTTCCACATTCCCTGAGGGAGAGCAGGAATTCTCACCGTTCCAGCTGAAGCTCTGCAGGGTGTCTCGAAGCAATTTGCACTCCCTGTTGTATTTCCAGGCCTCCTGCATCACTTCATTCAGCTTCTCATCTTCATTCTCTCCTGTTTGGGACAACAAAGGGACACAGGAGGTTTGGCCTCGTGCCTCACTCGGGGCTCAGCAAACCGGGCAGTTACTCCTGCTCACCCCACACAAACAAGGAAATGGGCTTTAAATCAGATATTCCTGTTTGAAAGCTCTTTCAACAGCTCTGCACGTCACTAAAATTCCACATGAACCCAAATCCCAGCCCACAGGCTGCCCAGGAGTTTTGTTTTTCCTTCCTCACCACTGACACAGACAGACCCAAAGTCGGTGCCTCGCCCATTTAGGAATAAAACGTTCTTAAAAGTGGCAACCTTTACCAGCCTGTGGTAGAATGCACTGAGCAATCACATCTCTCAGCTTCTCCAGAGCCACGTTGGAATCGTTGCTTCCATTCTCAGGGTCATGGATGTAAACACCATCCTTTGGCTTGGTGCTGCAGAAGAACAAGGGGGAAATAATTAGAGTTTGGGCACAGCTCAAGCTCGTTACTCGTTGTGTAACTGCTCCAGTGTAACACAGCTCCTTCCCTCTCTGGGGAACTGGGAGAAAGGTTCAGTGTTAATTATAATTATTGTCCTACATTATGAGACAATTTTAAGTACGAAGAAAAAGAAATATTCCTTTAAATTACTTCAAATAAGGGTAATCTTAAAATGCATGAGCCTGTTTTTCAGATTAACTTGGAGAGGGAGAGAGAGAGAGAGAGAGGTGACCTCAACTTTTTCTGTAAATACACGTCAGGATGACAAAAAAGATCTTGGAATTCTTTCTCCCACTTTGCCTTATTTTATTTGTGACCCACAATCCCATTTAACACAGGACCAGTATCCAACCTCCTTCCAACCCTCACCGCCACACCTTGGCAGACAAACCACACCGAGCCACTGTGCCTCGACTGAGTAACACCAAGAGTGTGTTAAACCATCAAAACTGAGCCTGTGCCATTCCCAAAGCCATTTTCCAGCCATCCCAGCTGGCTCCACATTGTCCTTCCAAACCCAGCTTTGGAGTTACCCCAGCAGTTTCCGCTTGCGCAGGATCGGGTTGTTCACGGAGTGAAGGGGTTTCAGGCTCACTTTGAGGTCTTGGATTCTCATGTTTGCAAGTTGTTCTGCGTGAGCCTGTTGGATCCCAGCCACCATGGCCTGGAAAGACAAAAGGGGCACTTGGTGGAACAACACACGGACAGTGTTTGCCATGGGTGGAAAAAAAGAGGCACCGAAATCCGATTTATTTTGGAGATGTGTAAGAAAAATCAGGTGTGCGTGAAGCAAGGCATGGTTAGAACTAAAATCAGTGACAAAATATCCCTGGGGGATATAGGACAAAGGATCATCTCCTTCTCATGTTCACAAGACTGACTGAAGTCCTCTTTGAGCAGAAATTAAAGGAAACAAGAACTATTTGTTTAATTAGTGAGGTCATTGCTGCAGTGAGGATAAAAGATGGCAAAAAAGAGGAAAGACCTATAGGAGATCCCTCAGGCTCTGCTCTCTACCATCAGCACGTGGCTGCTCATTACCACCAATCTGGGAGCATCTCCTTCAAGCCCAAAATTCACATTTTATTTCCATTTTCACTCCTATTTCCCTTTTCTCCCTAAGATCTCAGGCTCTCCTAAAGCAGAAGAGAAGCTCCTTATCTGCACAACCCCACGTCAAAGAAAGCCCTCCACCCATCCCAGAGCTCTCCTGCTCCTGTGCAACATTCCTGACAAAACAACTGCTGCTCAGACCTTGTCCATCATCAGCTGGGCAGAGGGCAGGATGTTATCCAGGGCCTCCGTGGAATTGAGCCAGGGATGATCCAACACCCCCTCAATGGTCAGGCGTTCCTCAGGTTTGACCTTCAGCAGCCTGGAGAGGAAGGAATAAATCCCTAAGGAGGGGTTTGTTGATTTTCAGAGCATTTAAGCATTTTAAAGGCTAAAAAAGAAGCTCCTCCAAGAGCTCAAACTGCCCTAAAATCAGCCTCAAACGTGTCCCAGCTCCCTGACCTTGCTGTGGTTTAATGGTGTCCCAGCTCAGCCAGGGCAATCCAGCACTCAGGGCAAAGGAAGGTGCTAAAGGCATTCCTGGGATACCCCTGTGCTGCTGAATTCCACAGCCAGGTGGGAAATCCCCTTCCAGAGGAACTGGAAATGATCCAGACTGGTGCTCTCTGGAAATGCCCTCCCAGAGCTCATCCCCAGAACAGGTGGCACTCATTCCAAGGACTCTGGGCATGGAAACTGTGCAGGATTCACTGCTCCCACCATGCCACTCCTCAGCTTTTCTCCCCCTCCAAAGTCCCCAAGTAATGAAGACTTTGGTTCCAGCTCCTCAAAATAAAAAGCAACTTTATTCTGAGATTGCTGAGAACCCCATGAAATCGATTTTTTCCTAGCATGAAACCCTGGAAAGAGGATTTGCAGAGAAATTTGTGTTCTCATGACGAGCACAACTAAATGAAACAGCAGAATTTCCCACAGAGTGCTGACAAGTCATCCCAAAATCTGAATGAGAACGGGAATGACTCCATCAGCTTGTCACACTTGCTTAGAAAACTCCAAATCAGCTTCTTGGCTGCAGAGCACAACTGTTTAATGTACCAAGAAAGTGGAAATAACTCGTACAAAATGTCAGCAGCACCACGGGGGAGCTCAGAAATCCCACTTGCTGCCAACCAGGTTAAGTTCACTTTCCATAGCAGGCACGTGCATTCCTTTTCCATGCATTTTCCAAATCCTAACCCATTATCAAACCCTCAGGAGGTCAGAAATCAGCTTGACACACTCGAGAGGCAGCAGCTGCCTGAATGCCAAACATGACCTCCAGAAGCCAGAGGAAGAGCTGCCTACATCCATAGAATGTAAATTTAGCTGGAATTACATTAAATCTGAAAGTATTCCTGCACCCTAAACACAGCTTCAGACTCCCTGGTTGGGAAAAAAAAAGAGGAAAGGGAATCCTGATAACATTAGAGGGAGAATGAAATGAACTGGATCCATGTGACAACATCCTGAGAGCTGAGTTTTATGGGAATTTTAGAAGACAATGAAACCTTTTGCCTGTGGAGTTTCTGTGTGGGAATAAAGAGCTGACCTTGGTATAAAGGAAAGCAAATTTGGTGAAAGGTTGGGGGTTCTCTTGCACGGCTCTAAAAAGGACCCAGCACCCTCTCCAAGCAATGTGAAATCCTTGGAGAATTTACAGTACATCTGAGGAGCCAGTGACACTTTTCAATTACTCCCCCAATTGATTTTTTTTTCCCTATTTATGTTGCTTTTATTCTCTCAGTTCCTCTGGTGATGCAAAGGCAGTAAGTCCCTGTCACTTCTTCAAAAATAAGTGAGGTCAAGCCCTAATCAGTGCCACGTTCTTGCTCCCAAACAGACCAAGCTTTTGAAACACTCCCAGCTGAGGGGATGTGCCCTGCATGGAAAACAGTCTCCATTAGCATTTGGAATAAAACATCCATGCAAAACCTTATCTCAGAGCCTGGCACCTCATGACAGATCTTAACCTCCCTCTCCCTCCTCTTGCCTGGCTCTTTTTAGGCCATGTATGATGTGCACAGGGCTTTAGGGGACAGATTTACCACCTCCCATTAAAGCCACTTGATTTTCACAGGAATTTAAATGTTATCCCAGGAAATCCGTGCCAGTTGTGTTATCCTGAAACCCTCCAGTGCTCCCGCTCCCCTTAAAGACTAAACACACAATTCACCCCAACAAAAGAGACATCAAAATTAAACACTTGGGCAGGGAAAGAAAAAAAATCTCCCAGATTTGGTTTATGCTGAATGTGACAGAGAATTTGCCAGCTGGATGAGCTGCAGACAATCCCCTCACTGCTGGGAAAACAACCCTTGGGATAAGGCACTTCCAGGTGCTTTTCCAATTCCTGAACAGTGAAACACTCCAATTCCTGAACACTGCAACATTCCAATTCCTTAAACACAAGCACAGAGCAACACAGGAGTTTCCTCCACGGACTCACTTTCTCACAATGTCTTTTGCCATTTCTGAGATCTGGCTCCACTCTTCCTCTGGGAATTCAAAGCTCCCTGTCATGATCTTTTTCCTCATGTCCTTGGGAATCGTCCGGCTGTGGTGCTTGGAGTAAAAAGGGGGGTATCCACACAGCATCACGTAGATAATGACCCCCAGGGACCACAGGTCACAGCTCTGCAAGCAAGAAAAGGGTCACTTTGGGGAGCAGTTTGCAGCAACCAGTGGGGGAGTGATGATAAAAGCCCCGTGTGATTCCCTATAGGAACAGAACCAGCTCAGCTCCTCCTCCAGATCCACCTTCATGGATAAATCTGGCTGCTGGGAACAAGGCAGCTCCGTGCTCCAAGCTGAACAATTTCCAGGTGGTTGGGAATTGTCTGGGAGCAGCCAGGGCTGCAGAGGGATACCTGAATCCTGCTCCCCCAATCCCATAGAAGAATCTGGTTGTTTACAACGGGAGACTGGAAACAGAACCACCATCCAACAAAGCAGCCAGCAGGGATATCAAATCAGAGCTGGCTGTGGTGACAGCCAGAGAGATGAAGGAGGCAGGAGCAGGGCTGGATTGCCAGGGAAGGACAGAGCACCTGGAAGCCTGTCAGGGTCTATTTTGGGGAGCCAGGCGAGTGCCAGATGCTGCTCTTGCAGAGCCACACTTGGGGACAAGGCTCTGCCCTCAGCAGCCTTCTCCCCAGGGCTGCACAGCTCCCTTCTTCATATGAAACACAAAAAGAAAATCACTCCCACCTTGTAAATCCCAAACCAAGGGACAAGAGAGGGAAGAAGAAACACCATATTGAAAATACTACTGGCACCTCCTGGAGAGTTCTCAGACAGAAGTGTCTGCTACAAGCACCAACCTGGTTCTCCAGGATGGAGAAAAGGCAGTCAGAGCCCTGAAACAGGCAGGTTTGGGATGCAGACTAATTAATATTTGCTTTAACTCTCTCTAAGAGGCTGCTGAATGGTAACACTGCACACCAAACACCTGCTCAGGCACGTGGTGGAATAAACAACCATCCCTAGACCTGGAATCAGGGCAGATCCTTACACTGGGATCAGAAACCAGCTAATTTGAATTAAAACTGACACTCCCAGAACAATCAGTGGTTCAAGCACTGCTCAGCCAGCAGGAGACAGTGACGATAATAAGGAGGAAAATGTTTTAGAATGCACAAAAAAAGAGTATGACCTTTCAGGGCATTTCCTGCCATGATTTTGCAAAGATTCCAGCAGCTACACAATAAATTCTTGGTTGTTTTCCAGAAGATCCAGGTACAGAGCAGTTTCTGGCACAGCTGCCTGAACAAGGAACGCTCTGCACATCCAGAAACTCTGACAGCAGGAAAGAGATTCCCTTTGAATAGAGGTGAGAGAACCTCCCTCATGGCCTCACTCCAGCAGAGCCATTCTACTCTCTCCAAAATCTTGTCCATATTTAGTGCTCCTTAAGAGCATTTATGTATTTTTCCTTGAATCAGAGGATCATGAATTAGGCTTGGACTAAGTGTGCATTTCATTATTTGCTCTATCAGAAGCACCAGGGGGGGTGGGGAAGACTTTTGAAGCTGTTGTTTCCCAGCTCACCTTGTTGTAAGTGTACGGGGTTGGAGAGGTGGGGATGATACCAGACTTCTCTTTCTGATGTCTTCTTTGTGCCTCCAATACCTGGTGAGGGGGGGAAAAGATAAAAAACAAAGAAAAATCCATCTCATCAACAGGCACCACAACCAGCAAAGCCTATGCCAAAGACTCCTGATGCTTTTCCATTCAGGAAGCTTATTCCAGCTACTGAAGACTCTACCAAATTCCAATTTTTCTCCCTAAGGAAGACTGGAGCGTTCTAAATGGGGAAAATACCGAAATATTTGGCTGCTTTGACTGAAATCTCCAGTTCTGCCTGAATTAAAGCAACTGCTCACAACCTCCAACCCCTCCATGCTTTGAACAAGAACCTGAAGTGTCTTTGGAGGGTAACCCAAGCTCCAGAGCTGTCCCTTTTTGCCTCTCCCAGCAACAAATCCCATCAAATCTGATCCAGGCTGTGAGTTTGGGTTGCAGGGAGCCCCAGCAGGCTCCAGCTGAGGAGGCATTTTCAGAGCTCTGATCTCTGAATTGCCCTTCCCAGTGATTAAAGACTGCCCAGCACTGCAATTAAATCTCCATCTGCAGCTGATTTTCATTTTCTCCAGGACTCCAACACAAAGGACAGAAGAGAGGGGGGAAAGCAGCACCACAAGGAGCAGCCTGTGTGTAATTACAGACTGTGCTTAATGACAGGGGGCCAGGCCAAGGTGCCCAGGTACCAACCCTCTGCCACTGCCCTTCGAGAGCAATCACATTTTCAGAGCCTTTTTGTTGAAGCAAAGTCCTTTCTAATGGAATCCTGAATTAGCTGAGCTGGAAGGAGGATGGCAAAGCAGGGATTTCTCCAAAGCAGCTGCTTTAATACAGCTGAAGGCCAATTGTCACCATCAGTGCTGAGCAGAGGCTGGGGAATTTCCCTTATCAACAGATCCCTGTGGCACTCCAGCTCTAGAGGTGGCTGCTATCCAATTCCTCAAGATTCCTGCACCCAGAGCCCTTCCCAGGACAGCAAAGGGTGTTAAAATGATGTGGATATGGAGGCTCAGGAAATAAATGATCCCCCCTCGAGCCCAGAGCTGGAACTGGTTGTTACCTGAGGTGCTACGTAATAGGGAGTGAACTGGGGTGTCATCAAGTCACCTTGGTCTACTTTGGCAAACCCAAAGTCACACAATTTAACAGGTGCATCCTAAAACGAGGAGAAGAGGCTTTATTAGACAAATCTCATTAAATCAGCTTTTCTAACCCATAATTCTCCCCCTGTCCTCACCTCACCTTTTCCAGACGCCCACCTCATTGTGTTGATACCCTCACACTCCACCAGGCAGCTGAAAGGTTACAAACTGACCTTTCAAAACAGAGGTTTTGCTTTTCTGGGTGCTCTGGGACAGGAACAGCCCCCCCTCAGAGACTGGGAGAGCACTGAGCCCCTTGTAGGGGGGGACGTTGCATATCCAGGCTGGTTGTGAGACAAAGAATTGTTTGGATCTTTCAAAGCACCTCTAGGTAGAGGGTTAGAACACCCTGATGAAGGGGCAGGGCAGATTTTCTCCTCAGGAAAGCTGGATCTATGTTCAGGTGGAGAACTTGACTCCTATTTAACAGCAGCAGCAAGGACTCACTGCCCTCTGAGGAGATCAGGGGATGGAAAAGCACCAAGTCCATCCAGGTGGTTAAATTTAGTCACCAAAACATTCATGTCCTTTCACCACTATTCTGAGAGTCACCCTTGAGCCATTTTACAGAATTCAGCAGCAAAAGGATTCCAAGTGTTCATCTTACCAGAGAGTTATCCTTGAAGAGGAGATTCTCAGGCTTGAGGTCTCTGTGTGCAATGTTTAGTGAGTGGCAATGCTGCAAAGCCAAAGCTATCTGGAAAAGGGCACAATAAATCAGCTACAATCACCGAGCTCCTCCTGCAGCCTGGGCATTTATTTCAGCTTTACAAAGGACATTTTCCAACACAGCTCAGACCCCAAACGTGTCCACTCCACTTGGGTGGAGTTCTGAGGCAGGACAAGCCTGACCCTGCTGGGCAGTGGTGCAGTGAAGTGACAACTGGGACATGAATCCCACCCAGAGCTTCAGCTCAGTTTGCACTCGAAGCAAACAGAAAACCAAAGCCAGGTTGGCCTGGGCTTCCCAACCAGCTCAGTTTGAGAACTCAAGGCATTAAGAGCCCCTCAAAGTAAACCAGGTGGTGCCAGTGCCCCTTCCCTGCTGTGCCAGGGCTCCAGGGTGCTGCCCCTGCCCAGCAATTCCACCCTGTTGGACACTCAGCTGCGAGTTCTTGCTTCAGTTATTCCAGGGAATAACTCCCTGCACTTGTTCCTGCCTGGAGATCCAACACTCAGGCAGTTTTGTTCTTTAATTTCTGTTGGCACTGCCTGCACTTTAATCATTCTGTGGATATCCCACAGAAATGCATTCCTTGATCCTTTCAAGGATGCTTTAGGAACCTGCAATCCAGGCAGCAAAGCCCTAGGGACTGCACATTTCCAAGTGCAATTCATTCAAAGAAAAGCCAAGCATAAATCTTTAGACAGCATTCCTGAGACAGAAGCGAGGCACAGCCACACAACCCTTATTTGGAAGTATCCCTGCTGGATTCTGTAGGAGCCTACCCAAGTTTAGAGTCCTTAAAAAACTCCAAATTACTGTCACAAGAGAATTTCACTGCTAATTTAGCTCAGCAATAAATACAAACACATTCCCAGAGAAAACGAGGCAGTGCTGTGACAAGTTTTAACCATTCCTGGGTACAAGACCATGATGAAGAACCACCAGATAAAAGAATTTTAGAGAGACTTTCACATTTCTAACTTCATTTCTATAAACACTAAAGCAAAGAGTTACTTAAGACACGAATAACCCAAAGTGTGGACACAAAATGCAAATCAAAGTCTCAATTTCTGATAAAGCTTTACAAGATTTTCCCACCATGTCAGAATCAAACAGCCCAAAAGATGTCAAACAAGCTGTGGAGAATAATTCTGTACTTCCACCTCATTTCTTTGTTGGATGAGACCAAAAAGTACCAGCACAGTTAGCATTTCATAAGGAATAAGTCAAAGCACAAAAGTAACACAAAATTTTTGCCCCAGGTTCAAACATTCTCTCTCCAGCTGAGGGGAACTGGGGATCCCAGCACTGAAATCCACAGAGATCCTTCTGAGAGTCCCACCAGGCACTGCCAAGCAACAAAGAGCCTGATGGACACCAAAACCCCCTGCAGAAAGCACCGTGGAGGTTATAAAACAGAGCACTCAGGAGCGAGCTGGGAAGAGAAATGGTGAAGGAAAAACAACACTGAAACGAACAGACACAAAATCAGGACAGACAAGACACATTCCTTGTTATCTTCCAGGAATTCCACAAGCCCAAGCCCAGAACCCAGCCTGAAAACCCCTGGCCCAGAGGAGAGAAATGCCAAGGGTGTCACGGAGATTCCGGAGCTCGGGAATCCTGCTGGAGGCAACACTTTTAGGACAACAGGAATGACAAAGTTCTCTTGGAAGTGTCCTCTAGACCAGGTGAGGAAAAGCATGGTTAAGCACAGCAGCCCCAGAGAACAAGCCCACACCTTCAATCCTTTATTCCTAGTAAAGCTTTGGCATTGTCAGTTATAACAAAGCAGGCAATGATCATCGGATCAGAACTGAGGATTCTTTTATTTCATCCTTTTTTCCCACCCTTCCAGCCCCAGGAATTGTCCCTACTTCAGCCAGAGCATGATGGATTTGCTGGGACAGGGGGTGACTTGCCTGCTTTGTTACTTGGCTCGCTTGCTTCTCAGTAAAGTGCCGGTGCTGGCTGATTCTGTGGAAGAGCTCTCCCCCTTCCATCATCTCCATTACAATTAGGAGCCGAGCCCTGTTCAAAAGCATTTCATGTTGTTACATTAAAAATCAGGGAAAAAAAAAAAAATAAAAAAAGAACAGAATGGCTAAGCTAAGAATGCATCTTTCACACAAACATTGCTTTCCCCAGACTGCTCGGGGCTATTTCGGTGCTCCCGTTTTGCCTTCGAGGGTAAAATCCGCAGGATTTTCTGGCTCCCACTGACTGGCAGCCAGGAATCTCCAGTTTGCTCCTCCTGATGGGCTCCCACATCCAGCTGGAACAAACTCCACTGTGGATACAACCAGCTGCACCCAGGATGGAGCTGGGAGCCGTGTGGATGCTCCAAGGGAGAACTCTGCCCTCGAGGATGACACAGCACGTGGATGCTTTGGGGTGTGGATCCTCGTTATTTTAATTTACAGCTTTATTGCCATAATTATCAAGGATAACAAATAGGAAGGTGGAGATCAGGGCTGCCAGATCCTCAAGGAATTAACTCCCAGTTCCCACCACACAGCAAAATCAGCTGCACCAGAGCCTAAGACAGGCCTCAGCTCTTTCACTCTCCCAGCTCTGATGATTTTCTCCACTAAGATCCCATCAGAAGACAGTATTTTTATCCCAAGCGATAATAATGCATGAAAAATCACTCTGCTCCACGTTTTCCTGTGTTCATTTTAAGCAGGACAATGCATTGAGAGTTTTCAGGGCTGAATTTCATGTTTTTTTAGAAACAACTCTTTCACACAATGCAGACTGAATCAATGGAAAAACCTAAAAAAATGGAGATGCATTCAAAACAGGGAGTGAAGGAGGCAAAATAATTCAAATACACAAAAGTCAGGAGCGGGGGGGAAAAAAGCAAGAGCTGCTTGGTCTGCAGGATAATTATTATTATATCTGGGACCCCTTTGAAATAATAATTCCGTGATTAAAACCAAAACCAAACCAAAAAAATAAAAGCAAAACTCCACTATACCTTGGGCTAAACATGGAAAGCAAGCGGTGGGAATGAATCACCCTATGTAATCTTACCTGGGGCTGGATTCATGTGGGAACTGCACACTGTTAGCATAAACTTCAATTATTTGAACAATATTGGGATGTGTTGCACACATCATGTGCAGACGTACCTTGAAGAGAAGGGAAGAGCTGTTACTGCACACAGGGACAGGCAGCTGAGCCCTGCTGAGCGCTGACGCTGCTGGGACTGGGGTAAAAACACCCCAGACTGGCCCCCAAATTTGTGACAGATCACGGAATCGCACACAGAGCTCCAGGAAAAGCTCAGCCTTCGAGCTCTTTCTATAAATGTCAGGACAGAAGCAGCTTTGAAGTAGCAATGCACGAGCAATTGGCATGGAAAAGCGATGAATAAACCCTAAAAATTCCATAATCTGGCTTCTTTCGTGGCTCAGTGCTCACAGCACCTGGAACATCACCTCCCAGCATTCTGGAACAGGGCATTTCAGGAATTTTCCCCACTTTAAAGCTCCCAGGGATGCTCAATGAAGCCAAGGCTCGGTGCTTTTTGTACACAGATTATTTTTAGGGGAATTTTAAAGGAGAATTTGCTCACTAACAAGAAATGGAAGATGCCTAAACATCGCGAACAATTAATCCTTCTGGAAATTCCTGACAGCTTGGAGAAGTGCCCATCATTCCTGACAGTTTGGCACCTCAGGAACTCCCAACCAACCTCAGGAGCTGCTTTAGCTCCTGGCACATGGAAAAAAATCCATTTCCAGAGCAACCTGAAGCATTCTTGGAGCAGTGACATCCAAGAGTGAGATGCAGGGAAACAAAATTCCCTCTCAAACTGGTTATGTTCCGTTACATGGCATGCAGGGAGAAGAACAGCTTTAAAATGCAGCTCAATTAATTATAAATAAACCTCTGGAAACACAACCAGCAAATGGGGGTTTGGTGGTGGGGTTTTATTTTTAAAACATCCCAACAATTGAAGATTTTTTGGGGAGAGAAAAGCAGGAACTGTACCTCATTTCGAGCTTTTGGACGATCGAGGAGGATTTTCAGTGCAAAGCGTTCTTGGGAGGATTTTTTCATGCAGACTCTGGTATTACAGCAACAAAATCAGTCAGTCAGCAAGGATGGTAAAAACAGACACCTGAAGCAATTGATTCGTGGCTCTGAGCTTGCTCTCCACGTGGCAATTCCCAGGAATGCCCCCCAGTCTGGGATACACAGGGCACAGCCCAGCTCTCACTGTAAATTCAGCCTCCAGAGAGGTTTGGGATGGAAATAACCCAAAGCACACCCGAACACACCCAGAGATGCTGGAATAAATAAAGTGGTTGGAATAGATAAAAGTGGTTTGGGGAAGGAAATCCTCTTTTTGGTGCCATTTTTTCCTCTTTTTGCCCCCGTTCAACACTAACAGTTGAGGAAAGGGCTCGTGTTTGAACAGGCAGCCAAGAGAATAAAGCACAAAATGGGAGTTTTAAAGAGGACACGGCAACACAAAAAGGATGAGGAGAAACCAATGGCTCAGATCAGGAAGATAAATGATGGGAAAGACAAAGGGAGCTGCCAGGAATGGCAGCACAGTTGTTTTCCAGCACAAATTCCCCTTCCCTGAAGGGAAAGGCCTTGTTGGAAAGGTGTTTTGCCCTCCAGAAAGCATCCAGGGGTTGGAAATCCATGAGGAGCAGGGCTGGGATGCAAAGCCAGTGGTAGTGTCTGCTTTGGGCTCATGGAAAGAGCTGGAAAAACAACTGGAAAAGCAGGAAAGGGGCAGTGCTGGGGCATCAGGATCCAGGGATGGGGGGTTCAGGAGGAATTTCTGTTGTCATTATTCCACAACCAACTCCTGTTCCCTCCTGGCTGGGGAAACACACCAGGACAGGGAAGGGAGGAGAAGTTTTCCTTCCCACATTCCCCAAAAAAAAGACAAAACCCCTCCTGCATGACCCAGGTGGGACAGAGATGTGTATTGTTTATAATTTTCCATGTATCCCATCATCACATTTAGCAAAATACTCACTGACTCCTCCACGGGTCAGGGATAATCCTGGAGTGTTCCCTTACCTAACGGGCCCACTGATCCCAGCTCCCAGCTTCTGAGTCCAGTTAATGTTGTATTCCTCTAAAATGGAGGTTTCCTGTTCAGGAAGGAGCAGC
The DNA here is from genome assembly GCA_013398015.1 of Oreocharis arfaki. NCBI lineage: Eukaryota > Metazoa > Chordata > Aves > Passeriformes > Paramythiidae > Oreocharis > Oreocharis arfaki. The sequence goes on from VZRR01002891.1 coordinate 157,845, forward strand.
AGGAGGGAAAACACAGTCAATAAATACATAATAAATAAAATTACTACAGCCTTTCCCCAAAAAACAACCCCAGCTCAGCAGATCTGGCTGGCAGGAAAGCGCCTGCTGGGGAGTTTGCTTCCCTGAGGAAAATTAAATATAAATATAAATAAATATAAATGCTCATGTCGTGATCTACCTGATTAAAATCATCTCTGTGCAGCTGGAATTTTGGAACAGGATTAGTGAGAGCAGTAAATGGGATTTTGTGCTTTTAACACCCAAAGCACAACAAGGGAATCTCTCCCTGACTCAATTCCAGCTTCCCACCTATAAATGATCCATCACAACGAAACAAGGAGCCCATTTCAGCATTAAAATGCCTTTTTTGGTCACAGAGTACAACAGAAAATGGGGAGTTTCAAACCTCTGGAACCATCACCCTGTGAATTAAACCCTGCACGATTCATTTTAGATTTTTCTGATAATGAACCAGGCTCCTTTTGTCCAAATCCACACAAACAGGGCTGGGTTTTGTTAAGCCACAGCTTGGGTGCTCTCAGGCTTAACCATGTCCCAAGGCAGGCTGTAACTCCAGGGCTCAGTGCTTTGATTGATGCCCTGTGCTGGGCCTTTGTTCCTTTATTAAATTCCTGCCTCTGCTCAGGATAAATGCCAGGAAAAGGAGCTGCTGCAACACCAGCACTGGGGAAGCTTAAGGAAGCAGGTAAAAGAATTCCCAAATACACTGGAAATTCATGGCAGAAACCACCACTGGAGGTTTTATAAAGGTTTTTAAAGAAAGGGGCAGAAAAGCTCAGGGGATCACCCACATTTGTGGTTTTCAGGAGGAGCTCCAAGAAATTTCTTATCAATTCAACTCAGATAAATTTCACTTGTGAGGAGCCTCTTAGGGAAAAGCTGGTTTAATTTTCCTGATATTCAGCTGCAGAGAACTGAAAGCAGCAGGGGTGGGAAGAAAAGACGACTTCAGGAGGAGGGCATTAATGAGCATTTAATTTCTTATTTCCTATTCTGTGCCTTTACCGTTGCTTTAAAGAAAAAGGCGACAGTTTTATTTCCTGCACTCTTCAAATCTGAATCCCAACCTTCATCCCAAAGCAGCTTCACAACTCAGAAGTTAAAATGAGTAATTCAGTGGTCAAGAAGCACAAATGACACCAAATCCAGGATTTGGGAGCTCTGATGCCCAGCAATGCCCAGCATCACTTCCACCTCCCAGCTCGGGAATGGGAGCTCCAAGCTTCAGCAGCAGGAGTTCACCTTTGGCAGGCAAAGGTTGGACTCCACCACCTCGGGGGTCTTTTCCAACCTTAAGGATTCCATGATTCTGACCCCAAACAGCTGGAAATGCTTTAAAAGCACCAATGTATTTGAAAATATCTTGCAGTTTCGGCTGGGAAGCACAAAGGTTTTGTTTCCTGGCTTGCATTCCGTGGGTATGGAATTCCTGGGCTCAGCTCCACATCTGGGAATCCCCCGGCCCACAGCAGCCCCTGCACAGCTCCAAATTTCCAGGTTGGCTCAGCTGGGATTCATCTGCTGTGGCTGGGAATAGAAGAGGAGCACTTCCAAAAAAACCTGCAGGGTTGCAATTCCTCCCAGGAAACCTCTCTGCTCTCCCTCTGAAAGGAACCTGAAACCTCTGACCACTCCTTACATCAATTTTCAGTGGGAAAAGGGGATAATGCTACGAAACATCTGGAATTACAGCAAAGTTTCACTCCCACTGAGAGCCAGGATCTCTCCAGCAGGAAGAATTCCCTCCCACCAAGCCTCAGCCAACAGCTTGGGCACCCTCCCAAAGTGCAGAGTCAGCAGTCTGGGATGCTCAGAGCCTGGAAAAGCAGCATTCCCAGAGTTCTCCCAGCTTGGATTCCACCAAGCTGCTTTCACCCACATCGGGGTTGCTCAGCCCCTTCTGACCCGTTGATCTGAAAGGTCTTTCCCAACCTTACTGATTCCACCGGATATTGATGGGAAAAAGGTTTGGAATAAGGAGCTCTGGGAGCCACAGAGGAACCTGAAGGAGTGCAGGCTGCTGCTGCTTGGACAAACTCCATGGATCCAACAAGAGCAATGCCACATCCTGGGGAATTTCACCTCCTGCTCCTTCCACCTCCCCTCGATTCCCACACATGGATCACTGTCCTGAATCCCACACCTCGAACCTGAGGTGAGACCAACCAAACCTGACCAAATCCAAGCATCTGAGAAGCAGAAAAATCAGCATAAAGTATGAAAGTACTAAATTATGGGGTAGATTCAGGCTGTGGCCAGAATTCCAGGGATTTGCCCAGGGAGTTTTGGTTGAATCTCTCCAGAGTGGGAGGAGCAGGAGCACAGAATTGTCCCTACACTTCCACAACTGCTTCAGCTTCTCAGCTTTAAACCCCAAGAGTTCTGCTGTGGGTGAACCTTTACCTTCACATGAAATACCACAGAAATACTTAAATCCTCTTTTTTTTTCCCAAGCCTTCAGGATGGCTCCTTCCCTGGAATGTGCCAAGAAACACACAGGCAACAATTCTGACACTTGATCTCAGGGGTTAAGTGCAACCTCTTTAGATTTCCTTCTGCTCTGGGCTTTTTAAGGGCAAACCCCACAGATTTTCAATATGGAAATGCTCGAGGCCAGGCTGGAAAAGGCTTGGAGCACCCTGAGGTAGTGGAAGGTGTCCCTGGCCATGGCAGGGGGTGGGATGGGATGAGATTTAAAGTCCTTCCAACCCAAACTTTTCCCAGATTAATCCATTGCACAAGGCAAAGAACCTCCAGAGAAGCTTGAAAACATCAGTTTGCATCCCTTTATCCCAAAAGAGAATTCCCCAGCTCCCCCAGGAAACCCAGCCAGCCAGGGCACAGAAGGATCCAGAGCTCACACCCTGAAACCTTAGATCTGTTCAGCTCCAAACACACAAATCCCACACTCCAGAGTGGTTTTTTCCATGGCAGCACCTGAACAGGAACTCTGAGAACATCCTGAGAGTCAGGAAGAGGGAACAGTTTGCCCAGTTGCAGGGAATGAAGAAGGGGTTAGGAAACAGAGTCTGGAAACGGGGTTCTGACTGCTGGGAAATGTGGGAAAATTCTCTTTAAGAAAGGCT
>VZRR01002893.1:0-34441 GCA_013398015.1 Oreocharis arfaki
GGGTGGGAGGAGAAAAAAGAATGTTAATAAAAAATGACAGTAGGGCTGGAGCCCTGCCAAAGAGCCATTCCAGAGTTATAAAATCCCCCTCGGATCAGATAAAAGCAGGGATTATTATTGCAAGGTGTAAACTCAACACACGGCCGCAGCTCCTGCTTTGAGTTTGCCCGCGGAGCCGGCGCTGAGGGGACGAGGAGGGGCCCGGCCTCTCCCGTTCCCGGTGCTAACTCGTTATCAGAGCAGACAATTTGTTGGAGGTTTGGCTGACAAAGTTCTCCCTCGGCTCAGGAAACGAGGCCCAACAATGGGAGGGTTTTTTTGAACTCCATTCCAGGCCATTAAATAAAAGCAGTTTGGAAGTGCAGCCCTGGACGGGTTTGTTCTCCCCAGCGCCCCGCGCAGACTCGGCCTCAAGCCCCCACTCCCCATTCCCTAAAAAGTCTCTTCCACCTCGGGATCTGATACCCATAAATATCAATTTTCCTCAAATCCAAGCTTTTGGCATCGAGTGTGCGATGAGGAAAATGCAATTCCCCCTCCTCTCACCCCGTGACTTATCCTCACCCCCTGCTCCTGCTCCCGCTCCCAGCCCGCGGGATGAGCTCAGCCACATTTAAATCCTTGCAGTTCATTCACTAACTGGGTTAATTCAGCTTTTTATACAAAACCTATTAAACCTCAGCTGGTTTTGGGGTTGGGCTGCTCAGCCCAGCACTCGGAGAAGGGAACGATCCCGACTCTCCCTTCCAAGGAGCTGCGAGGAGGAGTTTATCACACGAGGATTGATAAAAAGCCTCGGGCAACCACAGCCCTCGGGTCAGCTGCACAAAAAAAAGCCACTTTTTAAGAAGCCCTTTATGGACAAAGTGTTGATTTACACTTCTGTGGGATCCAGATCTGTGGGCAGCTTCAAAGGGAGCTCAGCTGTGCGATTACAAAGTTTATTTATCACATTTACACGCGGCGGAGGAGCCGAGAATGAGCTGGGGGGGACTGAAAGCAGCAGCGGGAGGAGGAGGAGGAGGAGGAGGAGGAGGAGGATGGGTGCTCCGCAGGGAATTTCAAACACATGAAAGGCCTTGGCCTGACAACCCCGCAGCTCGGGGCTCTGCTCCACCAGCCCAAGCTCTCGGGCAGATAAATGGCTTCCAACCAAGCAACCGCGTGGAGATTCTTTGATTCGCTCCTACCAGCGATTTGAAAACTCTTTTTCCAGCTGGGAGCACCGCTGGATGAAATCCCCCACCCTGGGAGGGGGTTCAACCCTGCTTCAACCCTGCCCGCTGGCACAGCTCTCGAGCGGCTCCTCTGCCCCCCCCGAGCCACAGCCGCGGCTCGGGGCTCCCGTGGAACCTCCCCCGCGTTGCTTTCCCCTCTCCTCACCCGGCCGAAGCCCCGAGCGGGAGAGGGAGCAGCAGAGGGAACACAACCAAAGCTGGTCACAGGCGAGAGGGTGCGAGGCTCACCCAGCCCGGCCTGGGATGGCTCGGGAGCACCCAACCGTGCCGGGCCTGGCTTCGGGAGCCCTCCCGGGGAATTGGGATTGTTTTCCAAGCCAGGCTTTGTTCCAACACGCTCCCTGACAAGCAAGGCATGACACGGGCAACGGGGCTTGGGTTGGTTTTGTTTTTCTCCGGTGAAGCTGTTAAAAGGGAGAAATCCGGGCAAAGGGCTTTGTTTCCTCGGGAAAAACAAAAAAACAGAAGGAAAGGGAATGGAGGAGAGGGAGAGGGAGAAGGAGAGGGAGAAGAAGGAGAAGGGGAAGGGGAAGGAGAAGGAGAAGAAGGAGAAGGAGAAGGAGAAGGAGAAGGAGAAGGAGAAGGAGAAGGAGAAGGAGAAGGAGAAGGAGAAGGAGAAGGAGAAGGAGAAGGAGAAGAAGGAGAGGGAGAGGGAGAGGGAGAGGGAGAGGGAGAAGGAGAGGAGAGGAGAAGGAGGGGAGAAGATAAAAGCAGCCATGGATTGGATCTCACTAAAGGGGGAAGGTGTGAGGGACTGTGAGGCTTCCCAGGGTTTGATCCAGGGGGAATTCTGCGAAAACCATCCGAGTGTGCTCAGCGTGGAGCTGCCCCTGCCCGAGCTCTGACACCGCACAGGGCCCTCACTCCAACCACCAGGTTTGAACAGCCTGATGCCAACATTTCCCAAAGGTTTTACCCTCACTTTCCCTTCCCACCAGCCGGGGAAGCGCAGCCCCTGGAAGCTGCCGCTTTCCTAAGGAACAGCCTGCCCGCTATCCCAGCTTCCTGCGGCAGGGGCTGCAGCAGGAGCTGCCCCCTCAGACAGGGATTATCGCTCAGGGCTGCTCTGCTTTTCCTTGACCACGCTGACCCTCGCAGAGTTTCCCAGGGAGTTACCCCCGGCCTGGCCTCGGACTGAATCCTCGTATCCCGCTGCCCGTGGGAGTTCCCCAAGTGCTGTTCCACACCCCCTGCCTGGGCTCCTCAGGCAGCTGCAGATAAGGGTCCTTTCAAGGTTCTGCTTTTGTTTCCACTTATCAGCCTGGGCTGGGTTCTTGAAGGACTCTGAAGGACGGGCCACGGTCAGAGCACCTCCCTGGGATGGTCCCGATTCTCCTGGAGCACTCAGGGACCCTGCAAATCCCAGGATAAAGCCCAGTGTGGTCAGTCCTGGACAAAACGGGATTCTGGCTTTTCCACAGCACAACCTGCAAGTCCTTGCAATGAGATCTGGGAAGAGCTGCAGAGATCCTTTGGATCTAACTCAGATCCCAGACCTCCAGCCGGAATATCCTCCACCATTCCCGCAGTAATCCGGGATAACGGGATCCAAACGGGACAAGTTCCATGGCTGGAGATCTGGGAACACCCTCAGGAACGGAGGGATAGAGGTGGGATTGGGAATGTTCATCATGTCTGAGAAGAACCTGCTGGACTAAGGCTGTCCTGAATTCCCTCTTATCCTGTTTTCCAAGGCAGAGGAATGTTCTTCCAGGGATAGGCCAAGGGTGCTCCCTGAAGCACCGTGTGCTTCGGAGCCATGGACCAAAGCTAAATCCTCATGGAATGGGTTGGGTGGGAAGAGACCTGAAATCCCATCCAGAGCCACCCCATCCATGGGCAGGGACACCTCCCACTGTGTGGATCCCAGCTGGATCCAAGCCCCAATGTCCAGCCTGGCCTTGGACACTGCCAGGGATCCAGGGATTCTCTGGCAATTCCAGCCCAGCCCCTCCCCACCCTCACACACAGCAATTCCTTCCCAACATCCCAGCCCAAGCTCCCCTTTCCCACTGGGAAGCCATTCCCTGCCTCCTGGCCCTCCAGCCCTTGGCCCCACTCCCTCTCCAGCTCTCCTGGAGCCCCTTTAGGCCCTGCCAGGGGCTCCCAGCTCTCCCTGGAGCCTTCCCTNTCTCCCAGGGCTGCTCCCAGTCCCTTCCTTCCCCATCCAGCCTGGATTTGTGCTGGGATTGCCCCGAGCCAGGTGCAGCCCCAGCCCTCGCCCTGCTGAACCTCCACAGGTTCTGTCCCAGCCCATCCCTCATTCCCTGAGCGTCCCTCTGTCCACTCCCTGCCTGTCCAGTCTGGACACAGGGATGTTGTGTGGGACAGGCAGAGCCAGGTGTTCTGCACAGACCCCGATGGATCACGTCAATCCTCTTTTCCCTTCTCCACCCAAACTGGAGCAGGAATCTGGGCAAGGATCACCCTTAAAGGCTGAACCCTAGAACCCAAAGAACCCCCAAGCATCCCATTCCTCCTGGGGAGCAGAGGCAGCACCTCCACCTCCAGGAGAGTTTTCAAAAATTATTAAAAAACAACAAAAAAAAGATAAATCCCTGTTGGAACAAAGCCCTTTTCATTCTGTTTGGGAATAACCCCTCTGGGTTTTTTGATGAGGAACCCACAAATCAGCTGCCAAAGGAGCTGAGCCACAAAGAGCAGCTCGGCCCAGGAAGAACAAAACGGCTTTTTCAGGAATAATCATCTTCCCCGGGATCCCCGAGCTTCGGGGAGCAGCACAAGAAAGCACAACATGATTTGGTTAGTGCTGGTTTTAATTAATCACAGAATTAGCCGGGCCCTGCCTCCCCCAGCACGGCGACTTTAAGGAATATTTAATCCCAATATGAAAAGTTCCAACTTGACAGAAGAGCTTCAGTTTCATTTCGCTGCCTTCACTTCACAAAGATCCCTCTGATAATGTGAAATATTCTGTTGATAAACATATTTTTTTTTCTCTAAGCACTGGGCCGTGAGGGTGGGGGCTTCAGGGAAGAGGTTACGGCAGAGAAAAATGAAATGACACATTCAGCACTCAGCACTGCTCTCCAAAACCAACTCTCCCAACTGAAACCGCTTCTTGTGGTCTTTTTTAACAGAAAAATGAACTTAGTCAACACATTACATAATCCTCCTCTCCCACAGAATGTTCCCAGGATTTTTCTCCCTGCATCCATCACTAATATTTCACTCGCACCACAACTTTTAGTACTGAGCCTAAACAGCTTCTCAAGTCCGCGGCCATAAATCAAAACCTGATCTCATCTCGCTGCTGTAAATTCACTTCATGGTCACCCTTGAAGGCACCACGAGTTATTGCAGAACTCAAATTATGCTTTAAAAAAAATATATATCTCCATGTTCTGAGTGCTCCGACCTGCCGAGTTCACCACCAGGAACATCAAGCACGTCCCAAACCCGTTATTCCCTGGACATGATCTGCCCTCTAAAGGCGCCTGGGGAAACTACAAAGAGCTTTCTTAGCCCTGAAAAAAGCCCTGGAAGAGTTGGATTTTCCTTTTCTTTGCCTCCCCGGCCTCTCCCTCTGTCCAAGCACCCAGGCTCAGCTTAACCAGGCTCTGCCTGAGCTCAGCCCAGCCAGGACCATCCTGGTCTCAAGGAGGACTCCACAGGAAGAGCCTGGCTCTCCCTCTATGGATGCTGAGGGATGGGCACCGGGCATAAACAGGATTTAATCCAGGCCTAACTCCATGGATTTTACAGTTCAGTATTCCCTGGCCAGGACAAAGGCTGGCTGTGGCAGCAGGACCCCACCAGATTCCCAACAATTACAGTCTGGAATCCCTGGAAGCGTCCAAGGCCAGGCTGGAGCAGCCTGGGACAGGGGGAGGTGTCCCTGCCCGTGGATGGGGTGGGAATGGGATGGGATTTAAGGTCCCTTCCCACCCAACCCATGCCAGGAACATCCCAACCAGCAATAACTCGGGATTCAGGAAGATCCCAGAATCCCACGATCATTAAGGTCGGAAAAGTCCTCCAAGACCACCAAGTGACCCATCCCCAGCCTGTCCCCAGAATCCTTCATCCCAACACACCAGGGATGCTCCCGGTGGGAACAGCCCATCCTTACTCCATGGACACTGCAGAGAAACCCTGGCTCAAAATTAACTTCAGAAAATTAACAGAATAAAATCCCAACAATCCCAGCCCTGCCGCCAAGGACAGGATTTGCAGGATCGAAATTCCCAGGAGAATCAGCAGAGCCACCCCCAGCCCTTCCCTGGCCACCAGCTCGGATCCTTCCCACCTCTCCCAGCCCTCCCCTTCCCGAGGTTTCAAACTCCCAGACTTCCAAATCGCCAATCCCGGTTTTAAGAGCCCAAAATAAACAGCAGCTCATACCAGGAAAAAAAAAGAAAAATAAAATTAAAAAAGAGCAATTAGAAAGTCAGAATTCCTCCAAGTTCTCGGTAGTAAAAGTTTTATAATCCCTCCAACATGTGGCACTCCAGGAGGAAACCTGGCAGAGGGAAAAGTGCCCTGGCCCACCTTTGCTGAGCACAGCAACGCTGCAGCCTCGGCAAAGGTGGTTCCCATTAGGGGCTTTTTTCCATTGGAAATTTACTGGTTAATTTTATGGGAACAAATAAAGGGACCTGCATATTATAAACCTATTAAGGATAAAAAACGTAACCCTGCAAATAAAAACCCCGGAAAAATCTCACACCTCCCCTCCAGCCCTTTCCAATTTTCATTTACGGGGCTTTTAAAAGGGGAAAAGCGGAGCTGGGAGGTCTCCCCCGAGTGCCCACGGGTGCCACACGTGTGGCATCCCTGCCCAGCCCTCGGGAGTGAGCAGGTTCATGGAGCCATCCCCTTTTCCAGGTGACCGACTCCACCTGCTGCTGAAACAGGAACAAATCCCCTTTTTCAAGTGAATTCTCCTTGGAAAGGGAAGCCGAGGGACGGAATTCCAAAGGGTTTCAGCCGGTCTGACTCCATCTGGAGTTAATGGGGCTGCACCTGCTTTTCACAAGGTGTGAACGTGACCCCCCAAGCGCTCAGGGAGGCTCCAGCACTGCCTCGATCCAAGGGAAGGGTGGGGAGATAAATCCAGCTGGGAAAAGGTTTGGGAACAGAACATGAAACGCTCGGAGGTGGGCGAGCAAAAGGCCACGAGGGTCAGCCAGGCCAAGAGCTGGGGCTGCACCTGGCTCGGGGCAATCCCAGCACAAACCCAGGCTGGATGGGGAAGGAAGGGACTGGGAGCAGCCCTGGGAGAGGGATTTGGGATGTTGTGGATGAGGCTGGAATGGCCCAGCCTGGACCCCACCAGGCCTGGGGCTGATCCCATGATTTGGGCAGCAGGAAAGGTGGGAATTCTGTCCCTGAGCCCCCTGAGGTGAGACCCCACGTGCAGAGCTGCCCCAGCCCTGGGGCCAACAGCAGCAGGACGTGGAGCTGCTGGAGAGAGCCCAGAGGAGGCCCCGGAGCTGCTGCAGGGCTGGAGGCAGGCTGGGAGAGCTGGGAATGTTCCCCTGGAGAAGGGAAGGCTCCAGGGAGAGCTGGGAGCCCCTGGCAGGGCCTAAAGGGGCTCCAGGAGAGCTGGAGAGGGAGTGGGGCCAAGGGCTGGAGGGCCAGGAGGCAGGGAATGGCTTCCCAGTGGGAAAGGGGAGCTTGGGCTGGGATGTTGGGAAGGAATTGCTGTGTGTGAGGGTGGGGAGGGGCTGGGCTGGAATTGCCAGAGAATCCCTGGATCCCTGGCAGTGCCCAAGGCCGGGCTGGACATTGGGGCTTGGATCCAGCTGGGACAGTGGGAGGTGTCCCTGCCCATGGATGGGGTGACACTGGATGGGACTTAAAGTCCCTTTTAACCCAATCCATTCCAGGATTCTGGGATACCTCGGGATCACAAGGCAAGCACTGATTAAGGAGAAGGTCACTCAAAGCCACCACAACCAACCCCGATGGTTTTCCACCAGATTGGGTGGAATTTTTTCCACAGAAATCCCAGCTGCCTTTGCTGCCCCACACCCCCTGCAGGCACAGGGATGTGTCCGGAGCGGGGGCTCTGGAGCAGCTCCACCCACGGCTCATGGCTGACCTGGACATCGAGGATGTCCCAGAAGGACTTTATCGATTGCTCCTCACTGCAGGAGAACCTGGCCTGCAGCGGGGACAGAGGAACTGCAAGGGATGGGACGGGCGGGCAGGAGATGGCAGCAGTTCCAGGAGATGGGAAAAGGGGGGAAAAAAAGGAAGGAACCAAAATTCACCTTCCAATATCTGAGCTCCACCCACAGCTCCCAAAGGCAGGAACAACCCCCGAGGCCTTGGTCACAGCTGGGATCAAAGGGAATCAAAAATCCTGGGCTCCACCGAATTCCTACGTCCAGCCTTCTAAATTTCATTCCTTACTGGGAGAGGGAAGAGTTCCTCCCTGCATCCCTGCACTCCTGGGCATTTTTCAGGGATATTTGCTCCCTGCTCGCCTCAGAACCGCAGAATTTGGAATATTTTAGGCAATCAGGTGACGCCTGAGGAAGAAAATGACGGGAGACAACTGTAGGCAGCCCCAAAAACACCCCCCTGCCTTGTCCCAGTCCATGTGCAGCCCTGCTGGAACTGCCCAGAGCTCCCAGGAATGGATGCAAGGAAGAATCCCACCTAAAAATGTCCTTTATTTTCCCCCTAGAGCAGCGACTGGAGAGCCCCTGACAGAACAACACCAAGGCTTTGCTTCTGCAAATCATCAGAAGAATCTTCAAGGACCTGGAAGCTCCTCGTCCTCCACATAAATTCCAAGCTGCCTTTTTCTTCCCTTTCCAAGTGAAGTGGAAAAGAGAGATCCTCCCATCTCCCAAACTCATAATAATGTTCTTCAAACACTTTGGAGATGCTTCAAGAGAAAGCACTGAAGAAATATTAAGCAGGATTTCATCCCAAAGCCTTGGAGCTCATTCCAGGGCCAGCTCCACATTCCAGCCCCGCTCCCTGTTCCCAAATCCCTCCACGTTTAAGGTGATGGGCGCTCGGGTGCTTCAGAAGGTTGGAAACCTCAAGAGCTTCGCCCTGCAGAGTTTATAAACCCCTTTTTCCCCGCTCTGTGAGTAGAACCCCAGGTTTTCCACAACCCCAGAGGGACACGAAGGAAAATTTGGCCGCGGATGATGCCCGGGCCCCAACCCTGGAGCCTGAGAACTCCTGGAGCTGCCCGGTCTGACACTAATGAAAAACAAGGAGCTGCCATGCGAGGAAACACCAGGAATGTGCTCCTCATTTCTTGCTCCGCTCCCGAGATTTGTGAGGACTTTGTGGAGCTACTGCAACGAGTTAGGGATGATGAAGTGCAAGGCTCCGGCTGCGGCCGAGGACGCAGACACTGCCTCGTTACTGCCCCGCTAATTGAGGTCCTGCTCGGCCCGGAGCGCCGAGGGAGCAGCAGGAAAACGTCTGGGGCCTTTCCTTGTTCCAGCCAGCCTTTAAAGAACACTTTATAAAGTCCCACCGTGCCACAGGAACCAGCCCAGAACGTTCAGGGGGAATTCTCAGCCGGCTCTTTCTTCCCGAAGCTGAAATATAAATTTTGGGGAGCGTTTTGGGCACGTGGGTTTAAGGAAAAAAACGTGGGATGTGGGAAATACGGATTTTCCAAGCTCACCTTGGAAACCAGGCTCCGGTTCTTGTCGTGCTTCCAGGGAAGCAGGAGCAAGGATGGGTTAAGGGATGGTCCAGTTAAATGTTAAAAAGAGGAGCTCGTGGAATTCTGTAGGGGACTTCAAGGACTTTATCAAGGCCAGGTTGGACATTGGGGCTTGGATCCATCTGCGATAGTGGGAGGTGTCCCTGCCCATGGATGGGGTGGGAATGGGATGGGATTTAAGGTCCCTTCCCACCCAAACCATTCCAGGGGTCTGGAGCCCCTCGGCTCTGGAGCCAGGCTGGGAGAGCTGGGAATGTTGCCCTGGAGAAGGGAAGGCTCCAGGGAGAGCTGGGAGCCCCTGGCAGGGCCTAAAGGGGCTCCAGGAGAGCTGGAGAGGGAGTGGGGCCAAGGGCTGGAGGGCCAGGAGGCAGGGAATGGCTTCCCAGTGGGAAAGGGGAGCTTGGGCTGGGATGTTGGGAAGGAATTGTTCACGGAGAGGAAGAGAAGAAACAAGTCCCTGCTCCTCTAGACAGATCCCACATTTTTCCAAGGACTAAAAGAATTCTCCTCAGGACTCCTCAGCCCGGGGTTTTCCCTCCCTCTCCTGTATCTTTCCCCCTGACAACAAAATCCTCCGACCATTCCATTTGTGCCATTCCCACGAATCCCTTCCCCGATTTTAGGAACCCCCCAGTCAGAGTTTCCCCGAGAGTTTCAAGTCAGGGGAAGCAAAGCTTCCTACAAACTTCAACAAAAAATCCTTCACCCAAGAGATCTGAAAGGAAACTCTTCCTCCCAGTGGTTTTCTGTGGTGTTCGAGGCAGTCGCTTCTGGGAAACAGGATTTCACCCACGGGATTTCATGGATAGCTCCCTTCTCAAGGAGAGTTTGTAGCTCAACCTCGCTGCAAGAGGAGCCCCAAACGTTATTTTGGTGAGCCAAGAGGAGCAACACCAGAGAGGGACAGGAACGACATCCTACACAGACCCCACCAAAAAAACTCCTGCAGCTTTCCTGCCCTGGAAAAAACCACAGGACAGCTCGTCTGCAGCTGGGAAAGCCAAATCACCGGAAAGAAGAAAATTCCAAAGAAGCAGAAGCAGCGGAAGAAAACGAAGAAGATTCCGAAACAGAGGATTTCAAACGAGAAAAAGCTGATTCCGAAGGAGAAAAAATCATTCCGAAAAAGAGGAAAAATATTCCAAAGAAGGTTCCAAAGAAGAAGATTCCAAAGAAGAAGATTCCAAAGAAGAAGATTCCAAAGAAGATTCCAAAGAAGAAGCAGAAGATTCCACAGAAGAAGATTCCAAAGAAGAAGAAGACTCCAAAGAAGATGAAGATGATTCCTGAGAGGATGAAGATTCCCAAGAAGAACAGGGGCCTGTGGAAGGACACCGTCCCCTCACCACTCCCAAGGGACACGGAAGGCTGTTCCTAAGCCTTCTTCCAAGCATCCCTTGGGACACCAGGCAGGATTTCTGCCCCTTGGCAGCTCCTGCCCTGCCCAGCCTGGAGCAGCAAGCTGGAGCAAACCCAGGTTTAAAAATAACCCTGGGATGCGGCACCACAGCGAGTGGAGGGGAAGTTGGCTGCTCTCCTCGCTGGGGGAGGAAATTCTAATTCCAGAGTGGGAAATGTGAAACAGAAGGAAAACTGAGGGTCCTCGAGCTCAGGGGGGGCTGCTGTGGGAAGGGATCAATGAACTCTCCTGAGGGCACCAGCAACAGCCTGGCTTAAAGAGCAGTCCCTGAGCTTAGGCCTGGCCTGGGGGAACGGAGGGACCTGGAGAGGGGGAAAAGTGGGAATGTGGAGAGGTGCAAAAGTGAATCCACACATCAGCCACCACCAGGGCCTGGGAGGGTGTGGGGACAGCCAGGAGTGGGAGCTGGAGCTCGGGAAGACAAAGGGGCCACTGAGGGAAGCACTGGGAGGAGAGGGAAGATCAGGGCCTCCATCGGGAGGGACGGCAAAGCCACGCTGAGGGTGTGACACAAACTCCCTGGGGACAAGGGCATTGGGGACTGAGGGGTGAACAGAAATTGGGAAAGACCTAAATGAAATACCTCAACAAGTGGGTGAATTCCAGAGGAAGGAGAGCTGGGATTCATCCACGTCCCACACACAGCGGCTCCAGGAGGAACGGCCAAACGCCATCGTTATCCCAGGGATTCGGGACCTCTAATTGAACGTGGCCAAAATGTCCCAGCAGATACTAGAATACCGGAGAATATTTGGAAAAATTCTTTATTTCACAGAATCCCAGGCTGGGCTGGGTTGGAAGGGACCTACAAAGGTCCTTTAGTCCAACCCCTGCCACGGGCAGGGACACCTTCCACTACATCACACCCTGTCCCACCTGGCCTGGATGGGGCATCTCCCACCCCTCTGGGCAGCTGTGCCAGGGTTTTACCACCCTCCTCGTGAGAAATTTACTCTTCACATCTTACCTAAATCAACTTCCCTTCAGTGCGAGCCCTCAGCCCTTGTCCCACCACAAGAGGCCCTGCCGTGAAATCTGCCCCCGTTTACGAGGACACGACAATCCCTGCTCCGCATCTCCTGACGGGGAAGTTCCAGAGCTGGAGTCTGCTGCCTGTGGGCGAGCAGGGATGGGGTTTGATGGGACACTGGGACCCCACGGGGCAGTTTAACACAAGCCACGACAGGCTCTGGTAAACAACTCCTGTGGTCTGTATTGAGAACAGATCTGGGAGCAGGAGAAGGGGCCCAGCAGGGGGGATTTGATCTGATCCATGACCAAAACCATTCCCATGCCCCAAGCCAGCCCTTCACGGGCTGACCAGTGAAGCAATCCCCCACAATTTACTCCTGCCATAAAGGGAGCCTGTTTTCCCACCATCCTGGAGCCACCGTATCTGGGATCAATAAACCTCCTCAATAGCCACATAAAACTCCTTCCATCCCTCCTTCCCTCCAGAAAAGGTGGCAACTGCTGCTCCAAATGACCAATCCTGCCGACCAAAGGGGCCCCGTGCCCACGCCTCGGGATCAACTCCCAGCCCCACCACGAAGTCCTGGAAAACAAGTGACTGCAGCTCCTCACCCCAAAAGCTGTGGCCCATGGCCTCGGCTTTGTGGGTGCTCTGGAAAGAGTTACCAAAGATAAAACAATCTTTCCATCTTCTGATTTAAAAGGGACTTCTGGGCAGTGTCTGTCTTAAAAGTCAATATAAATTTGCATTTCTCCCTGGAGGCTCCTCGCTCCAAAGGGTTCCCATTGGGCTCTAACAATGCCACTGCCCTTTCTCGGGGAACAATGACAAATCCTCGTCCTCTTGATGGATGCTCGTTCCCTACAGAAGCAAAAATGCGAAAGGGTTCGGAGCATCCACAACGTTCCTACCAAACTGCTCGGGCTCCCCAGCCAGGCACGATTAAGGGCTCGGCACAAGGAGCGAGGAGGTGCTGAAAGAGATCCCAATCTCACCAGAAAAGTCATCCCAGGTTCCTCCCAGTTCAGCAAAGCGGAGCTTTGCTCTTCTGGGGGGCTTTCGGCAGCGATTCCGTCCCGGGTTTGGCAAGATCTGCCCGCTGCAAAGGGGGAACTCCAGAGGGAAACAATGAAAGGAGCGGGAACGGAGTTAAGGCACTTCGGAGCCTAAGAAGTCACTGAACTGTTGCTCAGGCAAACTTCAGAAAGCCATTCATCTTCCGAGGGAGCCACCAGCAACGGCACTGCCGCGGCTCTGGAACCGCTGCCATCCTTGTGGGAGGTCCTGTCAAACTCCCAGGATTTACGGAGCCGCGGGAAGATAACGCCGAGCGCTGGGATCACCACGAGGAACGATTGTCTTTGCAGCAGAGAGGCAGAATTCCTCCCACCCACTCCCAGCTCAGCCCGTCCGAAGGCCACGGCTGCAGGTGGAACCTCCACTCCAAACGTGCTCCGGTCCCGGAGAGGGGCAGGCCCCAGGAACACCGGAGGAATTCCTACAGGCCTGCAGGGAGCGCGGAGGGATGAGAGGTTCTGCAGAGGGTTCAGCACCGATCCCAAAAATCTCCCGGCACAGAGGGGGTTTGGGCCTCTGCAGAACCGAAATGGATTGTGCTGCACCCTCACGAGGCATAATTAGTATTTGTTGATAATGGCAGACACTTAATGAGCAGATTAAAGCCGTCATTTTTAAGCCTAAGCACAAGTTCCTGCCCTCCTTTGGAACAAGTCGTGCCCAGCTGAGGGCTCAGCCCAAGATTCCCACTTGGCCATCCCTGTCCCTCGGGAAAAATGAAACCTTGCTAAAGCTCAGCAGGAACTTCCCACCCTTAACTGCACATCCTGAACATCCACGGAAAACAGGCTTTCCCAATGGTTCTCACCCCAGAACCGCCCCTGGAGCAGCTGAAAAGCCAGATCATCCATGGATTTACCCCATCAGCGGCTGGGATCCGTCACTGGAAGCAGAACGAGCTGTGAGCACACGGAAACGACTCCAGCGACTTCCCTTCCTGCCCTCACCCTGCCTTGGAAGCACAGGAGCCAATTCCCTGGGGAGGATGTCCCTGGGACTCCAGGGCCGGGCACCAGCTCCGGGAATTCCTCGGCTTGGGCACGCTCCACGTGGCTGGGACACCCCCAGGAGCACTGCAGGGGCTCGGGGGGCTGAGGGGATGATCTGAACCAAGGGCTCTGGGAAGGTCCAGGCGGGAAAAATTCCCAGCTCCACACGCTCAGCTTCTGGGATCAAGGAAATCCTCCCAGTCAGCATCTACAGGGGATCATGGAATGGGTTGGTGGGAAGGGACCTCAAAGATCAGCCAGTGTCCCCCCCTGCCGTGGGACACCTCCCCTGTCCCAGGCTGCTCCCAGCCCCAATGTCCAGCCTGGCCTTGGACACCCCCAGGGATCCAGGGATTCTCTGGCAATTCCAGCCCAGCCACTCCCCACCCTCACACACAGCAATTCCTTCCCAACATCCCACCTAAACCTATTTTTTTTTTCACCTTGAAGCCAAACCCTGGACATTTCACCTCCCATCCACCTGCTCAGGGTTGGATCAGCCAAACTCATTCCCTGGCTCATCTCAAGCTGAGCAGACACAGGAATGACCCAGGGAGAACATGAAAGCAGGACAAAAACGGATAAATGGATAAACTCCACATTTTCTCCTCTCATCCAGTTTTTCCTTTGCACCAGGGACAGGTTTCCCATCACCACCGTTTGTCCCAGCACCTGGTTCTTTCCAGAAAGGAGGATTTTCCTTGGACACCGCAGGAATATCCTGAAATATTCCTCAACCTCCAGCTCGCAACAAAAAACTTCAACCCTAAACATCGAACCAAGGCACCTTTTCCTGCTTTGCATAAACCAAAAATCACAACTTTCGATGCACAACTCGGGGGTTTTGTTCTTAGTCGTGGGCTGGGTTTTTAATACAAATAAAGATCAAATAAACAGGAGCAAGTAAAGATCGCACCAGGTAAGAACGAAACAACGAAATCCCAAATAGACTCTAAAAATGGCAGCACAAAGAGAGCTGGGGGTGGAAACTCTGCCCGAGCGCCCAGAAAAAAAGGAACTTCTGCGGCTCCCACTTTGAAGAGTTTTTCACATCCCTCTCTATAGGATCAGAGCACTCAATTTATATAAAACAAATGTACAAACACGCTGGGAGAGGCTTTGGGGAGCGTTGGGAGCAGGAAGGAGGAGTTCCCACGATAAGGCGAGCGGGAGAAGCCATCGGACACGGCGACAGAGGGATTCCGACACTCGGGGTGCAGTAGGTTTTAATTATATTGCAATAAGGAGCTATATATGTGCATTTTTCATGATTTATAGATGGCTTCTTTAAATTCTAAGCCAAGATGGGTTGCCTTTTTTTTTTTTTTTTTTAAAGAAAAAACAACCCCAGTTTTTTAAAAAATAATTAAAAATAGAAACGGCGCTGCAGCGAACATTTGGAAAATTTTTCGGAGTCGATTGTTTATTGGGACTCCAACTGATTTTAATGAAAAATATGGTTACAATTTGAAAAAAAAAAGCAGCACTTTTATGTTTTGCATAAGGAAAGGCCCTACAATGCAACCTCCGGGGCACTTCTGGAATCAAAAAAACCCAAATCTCAAATGGTCGCCGGGGCTCGCCGGCCAAAAACCCCTCCTGGAAACCCCAAAGATGTGGGTTCCAAAGTATTCCAAGTATCCACAACAAGTGAAACTGGATGTAGGGAAGTATGTTCTCAACATTTCCTTCTGTTTCTGGTGAAACTGGAACCAGATGACCCCGAGCAGCGCATTGTGTGAAGGGGTCACTAAGCAGCTGCAGATGCAGCCCCGCTGCTGAGCAGCGACATCGGCGCTGATGGGTTCCATCCCGCTCCGGGGAAAGGTCATCCCGGGGGTAACGTGGGATCATCCCGCCCCTCGGAGCGTCCCAGGGCTGCAGGTTTGGGAGAGCTCAGCCAGGAGCTCTCTGGAGAGCACAGTCCCAAGGAGAGATGGTGGCCTGGTGCTGGACACCTCACCGGGGCCAGGATGGGTGCTTGGGTCCTTCTCCCAGTGGGATGAAGATCCAGGCCTTTCTCCCGTGGGGGGTTCTCCCATGTGGCCCTTCCCTGCTCGTTCCACCACAAAGCCATCCCAGTTTGGTTTCCTGGCTCTGTGAGGTCACGGGAAAGGTCTCCAGGTGGGCCTGGAGAGACTCGGCCCAGCCCGAAGTGCTGCTGCCTTCCCCTTCCACAGGAACTTGGGCTTTCCTCCCCTTTTCCAGTTCATTCACAAGAAATCAAACCATGAGGAAAAATTTCTTCACTGAAAGGGTGCTCAGGCCTTGGGAGTGCCCAGGGAGGTTTGGAGTCCCCGTCCCTGGAGGTGGCACTCAGTGCCAAGGTGGGCAGCGGGCACAGGCTGGATTTGATGGTCTGGGAGGGCTTTTCCAACCTCAATGATCCTGGGATTCTGTGACTGTCTTAGATGGGATACTGAGGGGAAATCCTTCCCTGTGAGGGAGGTAAGGCCCTGGCACAGACTCCCAAAGGAGCTGTGGCTGCCCCTGGATCCCTGGCAGTGCCCAAGGCCAGGCTGGACACTGGGGCGTGGAGCAGCCTGGGACAGTGGGAGGGGTCCCTGCCCATGGATGGGGTGGGATGGGATGATCTCTGAGGTCCCTTCCCACCAGACCATCCCATAATTTTCTGATCAAACAAACCACACCAAGTCCAGCAGGAGCTGAGGCTGTCCAGACATCAAAGGGTTGGAGACGACGCCCCTTCACTCCAGAACCACCATCCCCTAAAATGCCACACACCCCTAAATCAGCACCCACTTGGAAAAATCCGGTTTTACAACCAGCAGCCACTTTTTCTCCCACTTTTTTGACAGCTGAAACTCAGAGAACCGTGACTTGATCACAATTCCCCAGGCACAGAAAAATACATAAAAATTAGGACTAAACCAGCACCACCAATATTCCACACAAGCACAACGTACACACATCTTAGGGAGGACCAGTTCCATCAAGCTGAAAATAATTAAGAGGGAAATCAGTGGGGAGAAAGAACGTAATCAGAAAAATATGAAGCCTAATTGAAAATTGTTTAAGAACATTTTAACGAGATGCTCCAGAAGCCACAATCCCACAACTGAGCGGGGCGGCCACGCTGGTTAAAAGGCAAACCTGGCGCAGATGGGAGTTAAAGAGGCCATAAAAAAAAGAGGGAAAAAGCAAAAGGGGACATGACAAATGGGATAAAGGCAAAAGCTCGGGCTGACAAAGGGAAATCTGGCGTTAGGATGTGCAGGGGCTGATACGGGAAGCAGGAGATGCACGGAGAAATCACTGGCTGGTTAAGTTTATCCCTGAGTGCTTTTTCTGGGGAACATTCAAACAATCCAATGGGTTCTTTCTCTAAAAGGGAATTTTTGGAAGTGTCCAAGGCCAGGTTGGATGGAGCAACCTGGGATAGCAGAGGTGTCCCTGCCCGTGGCAGGAGGTGGAATGAGATGGGATTTCAGGTCCCTTCCAACCCAAACCAGTCGGGGATTCCATCATTTCTTTCTTCCCCTGAAGAACTGGAAAGAAAATCTCAATATTGTGAACAACTGAAGGCAACAACCATGGGATCACAGCCCTGGAAATCACATCCCCTTGGATTGCAATCCAGTGGCAGGTGGGCCAGCAAAGCACATTTTGGGTGAGGGAATCGCACAGGTCAGGTGCACAACCATGGAAATGTCGGTGTGACTCCTCCTTAAGGACTGGACTCGGTTCTGACACCTGAATTCCAGAAGTTTAGTGAAAATCCTCTCCTGTTTCATAGCCCAGCAGATGCCCAGACTGGAAAACAGGGAGCTTTTCCACTGGGAAGCTGATTTATAACCACGGCAAAGGTTAGTGAGCTGTAATTCCTCAGCCAGGGAACTCAGATTTGCACTTCAGCGCCACAAAATCAACCCCAGGAGTCCAGAGAAAGCCAAAGGGGGACTGTGAATTAGGCCCAGGTTATCCTCCAGGAGAGGGAATTAGTGACCAGTGCAAAGTACCTGAACATTTGGAGAGAGCAGGAGACTGAAGAATATCCTGGCAATTATTTTCCACATATTGTATCTGCAATCCTTTAGGGAATGAAGGGAACAAACATTAATAAAAGAGGAAGCAGCAACAAAGCAGAGAAGACAGAGAGCAGGCAGGCAAGGAAAAGTCCTCAAGAGTGGAAGCAAAGAGGGCAGGAAGCTGACAAAACCATGGGATTAAGGAATTTGTACAACTGAAGGCAGCAAGAAAAGGGAAATTAGACCCAGAACTGCTACACCCAGCAGGACAGGGCTGGATGTGAGGGACAAGGCCAAGTGCGATGTCCTGCACCTGGATCAGGGCAACAAATCCAGGCTGGGAGGAGAAGGGATGGAGAGCAGCCCTGGGAGAGGGATTTGGGATGTTGTGGATGAGGCTGGAATGGCCCAGCCCAGACCCCCCCAGGCCTGGGGCTGATCCCATGATTTGGGCAGCAGGAAAGGTGGGAATTCTGCCCCTGAGCCCCCTGAGGTGAGACCCCACCTGCAGAGCTGCCCCAGCCCTGGGGCCAAGAGCAGCAGGACGTGGAGCTGCTGGAGAGAGCCCAGAGGAGGCCCCGGAGCTGCTGCAGGGCTGGAGGCAGGCTGGGAGAGCTGGGAATGTTCCCCTGGAGAAGGGAAGGCTCCAGGGAGAGCTGGGAGCCCCTGGCAGGGCCTAAAGGGGCTCCAGGAGANTTCCAAGGCCGAGAGATGAGAAAATCACCACTGTTACACCTCGAGTTGTTTCTGCACCTGGAGTAATCCCAGAGCACAGAACTGACCCTGCTGGGCCCCGTCTGGGCTTGGTCTGAACTCTCAGATTTTGTGAACGTTGAAATCTCCTCATTTAAAGTGAACTTTTCCTGTAAGGAAACCTTGTGCTTTTCAAGCTGCCCGAACGCCTCGGCCGGGAGTGAGAACAGACAGAGAACCCTGAACCCTGGAAGTGGTTTGGTGAGGGAAAAATGTAAATACAGAGAGGAACAAAGAGCGAAAATTCCCAGCGGGGCACCAAGGCCACGTCTCATCCTTCACGGCACCGGCTGATACCAACCGTGGGATCGTTCCCAGAATAAATCCATGCCCGAGACAACCGAGAAACGCTTTCTGACTCAGCCGAGCCCTGGTGTCCAAGGCCACCCTCTCCCCCCAAGGTCAGGCTCCTCCGTGAGTCAGAGCTTGATTCCTTTTCCCCTAACGCAGCGAGTTCAGCACTCCCAGAATTTCCAAGTTTCATCAAGATCCATAAACACGTTTGATTCCATCCAGGAGAACATTGAACTTGGCGGCACCGAGCACCGCAGCGGTGGCCGCCAGTCAAGAAAAATCCTCTTTGGAAGAGTCAAAACATCTCCCAGGAGCGAATTGAAGGAGGTCTGGAAAATGGGCATCTCCCCTCAACGCAGCCACCCTCTGCCATAAACAGAACATCCATAAAAAGCCGGTAATTATTCCCGATATTTACACTAACGGCCCGTTAAAAACGCCTCGCTCTCATTCCAGCGGGGCTCCGGGACAGCTTGGCACAGGGAGGCACCCCGGGATTAGCAGCTCGCCCAGGGCCACACAGGGAGCGTTATCAGAGCCCAAATGGCAGCTCCCAAACCCTCGGCCGCCCCAGCTGGAGCTCAGCTCTCCCTGGCTTTCGAAACTCGGCCTTCGCCGTAAGGAGAACGAGGAGCTCGGAGCTCCTGCTCCGACAGGGATGAGGTTTCAGGATCGCGGCGCCCGGGAAGTCCTGAACCCCAAACAATGCAGATGAGGAGCTGGCCGCTGGTTAATGCCCACCTCGAGGTCAGGGGCTGTGGCTGGAACGTTGAGCTTTCAGAAAAAAAATGAGTCACTGGGAGTGTGAAGGTTTTCCAGGGATGATGCAATAGCCACCACAAACCTCGATGGATCGTCCCTGGAGGCCTTTACTCCACTCCCAAGCCCTGACCCAGCTCTGACCTTCATCTCCTCGAGCCCAGGCTGTTTATTTCAAACAGTGGCTACGATCAGTGGTCTCTGAACACAAATCAAAACCCTCTTCTTGGATAAATCAAATAAATTAAACCCCCTGAGCCTCGCAAATCCTGCTTCCAGCACTGATAAAGATTCCAACCGCCCCATCTTTGTCCAGAGACAAAGCCAACTCCAGCGAGATGAGGACAACCCCCGCACAAACCCCGCTGCTCAAAGGGGAATGTTCTGTGGCCTCGAGTGAAGCTCTGCAGGTGGAATCAAACCAACACCTGCCATGAGGACGTTCCAGAGGGATCGCTCGGGACGTGGCTCACTTGGAATCTTTTCCCTGAACTGTTCTGTTCCACATCCTGAGGGGTGCAGCAGCTCAGGAGGAAAGGTCAAAGGATGAACTAAGAATCTTACTTAGAAGATGCCGCTCCCAACAAGGAGGAAAGCAGAGAGGAAAGCAGCTCCCTCTGTTCCCACAGGGATCTTGGCCATAAGAAAATCCATGCCTTTAGGACACCCTAAATCCATTGGAACTGATCCACATCAAAGATTTATTAACTCCATCCTATCCAGATACTCTGTGCACCCCGAGGTGTCTCCAAAGGATCCTGACAGAGGTTTCCCAGAGCAGCTGTGGCTGCCCCTGGATCCTTGGAAGTGTCCAAGGCCAGGCTGGACACTGGGGCTTGGAGGGACAGTGGGAGGGGTCCCTGCCCATGGCAGGGGTGGGATGGGATGATCCTGAAGTCCCTTCCCACCCAGACCCCTCTGTGACCCCCCGGACTGTGCAAATCATGGGAAGTCTGCAGCTGATACTGTGCCACACCCAAACCGTGGATATCCCACGTTCCTGGAGCTGCAAAATCCACCAGACAGCATTTTTTGGGATCAGGAACCTTGCAGTTGTCTCAGGGGAGCACCAACCCCTCACAAACCCAGCATCCAGGAGGTCCCACAGGCCTCTGATCCACGCCCCGTGAGGCAGCTCCGCGCGCCGGCGCTCCGGCACAGGGAGCGCTCGGATCTCCACGCGGGACTCGCTGACCCCGCACCTCCCGTCCTGCAGGAATGGTCGGGAATGAGCTCTCCTGCCCACACTGCAGCACTGCCAGCCAAAACGGGAGAGCAGCCCTGCTGAAGGCCACAGCTTAATTTCCTGGTAATTATCCTCATTCCCTGCTCCCGGGGCTGCTCTGGCAGCAGCGGCTTCAGCCCCGCAGCCCATAAATCAAACCTTTAGGGACAGCACTGAAATCCTCCAGAAAGCACAGGACTGTGAGGAGCCCTCTGCAAGGGCTTCCTTCATCTTCCCAACAATCCCACCGCAGCCCAAACCTTTCCCTGGAAACCTGCACGGGCTGGGATGAGGGATGAGAACAGAGCCGGTCCCTCCCTGTGACCCCAGCAAAGGGTCCGACCCAGGGGACACCTGAGCCACCACGGGACACCAGGAGCTGGGAGCCAATTCCCTAAAAACAAGTGAATTTCCATGTTACCCTGATTTCTAGGATCTCAGGGAGGCAACCCAAGATGGAATTCCTCCGATGACATCGTCACCAATTTTGGGATCAGGTGTAGAATAAATTCCTGAACCTGATTTAAGTGACCTTCACCTTCTACAGTTTCGAGGTTTTGCATTTCCCCGGCTGTTTCCGGCCCCTATTTGTGTCCCAGCCTCATGTCATCCCAAATCCTGCCAGTTCCCAGCAAGTATCCAGGTGGTAAACCAGGAAGACACAAATAAAACTGATCAGCATCAACAGTTTCAAGTGACCAGAGCCTTCAGTGCCACAATGCCAGCTGTGCACCAGCTGGAAAAGCCAGGGCAGCCTCTTAGGAAATGGATTTGGCCAAAGGAAAACGGGAATTTGGGTGAAAGTCAAAGGCAGAGCTAAAAAACCCCAAAACAAGGAAAACCAGGCAATGTCCATTAAAATTTTCTCCTCTAATGAGAGGACACTGTGGACCAACCACCACGGAATTTCAATATATTTATTTTTGGAATAAATAAATATTGATATTCCTTCAAATATTTGGAATATCACAGCTTGACCACTCTCTCCATATTTTTTTTTTTTTTGGTGGGATTTGGTTTGGTTTAAAACAGCAATTCCTGATTCAGTCCCTCAGGTCCTTCCCCCCCAGCACCATCTGCTGTTACCGGGAGCTTCCCACTGGGCCAGTTCTGGCTTTGCCAACATCAAACTCACATCCTGGGATGGAAGGAGCCAGCCCCAGACTGCTCCAGGGAATGTGACACCCAGCACGGATGGGATCATGGAATCATTCAGGTTGGAAAAGATCCTTAAGATCACCAACTCAATCAATAACCCAGAGCAGCTGTGGCTGCTCCGTCCCTGGCAGTGCCCAAGGCCAGGTTGGAGCACCCTGGGACAGTGGGACGGGGCCCTGCCCATGGCAGGGGGTGGCACTGGGTGGGATTTAGGGTCCCTCCAAACCATTCCATGATTTTACAATCCGCAGGAATAGCACTACAACCTATGAAGGTGAACATCCCAGAAGCCTGACACGGAGGAAGGAGCATTTGGGTTCTGTGAATTCCCCAAATCCAGCGGCACAGAGGACAGAACCTTTCCCTCCACCCCACAGCTCCAGTCCCATCCCATGAAAAGAAGTTTGGATCTCAGCTGTCTGGACCTCCCTGGCCATGCCATGAACCACATCCAAGTCCTTCACCCCTTCTCCATCCACCAGATGGTGCATCCAGCTCCCGCTGACCACCACAGGTGGTTCATTCCTGCCCTCACATCCACGCCCTCCACACCCCTCTGGCTGCTGCTGGAGCTGAACCTCCCCCAGCTTCCCCATCAACAACGGCCCAGGGGGATTTGCTCCACCAGCAGGCCCTGCCTTCATTGAGGTGACACCACAGAGCCAAACTCCTCGTGAGGTCCAGGGGCAACTCCTCATGAGGTCCATGGGCAACTCCTCATTCCATGTGAGCAACTCCTCATGTGGTCCTTGGGCAACTCCTCATGAGGTCCTTGGGCAACTTCTCATCAGGTCCATGAGCAATTCCTCATTCCACGTGAGCAACTCCTCATGAGATCCATGGGCAACTCCTCATGAGGTCCATGAGCAACTCCTCATGAGGTCAATGGGCAACTCCTCATTAATCTATGAGCAACTCCTCATGAGGTCCATGGATAACTTTTCACAGGGTCCAGGGGCAACTCCTCATTAGGTCCACGTGAAAAACCCCCCATCAAGAGCAGAAAAACGCCCAGACTTGATCCATGAACTGCAGAGCACGCACAGCACGAGGGGTGTTAGGACAGCACCTCAGGGACCACTTGCAACCAGTCACTCCTGGTTTTGGTGGCACAAAGCCTCAGACCCAGTGACCGAGAGACTGCAGGTCACCGTGGTCAACAACCTCACCCCTGGGCTTGGGCACAGTGGGAGGTGACCAAAAGGTCACCTCAGAGGTTGGACTGGATGATGTGGCCAAGGTCTGGGTGACAAAGTGGTGCTAGGGCACAGGCTGGACTCGATGACCTCAGAGGTCTGTTCCAGCAGAGTTAATTCCGTGATTCTGTGTGATCCTGGAGGTCTTTTCCAGCCTTCACGACCCCATGAGAAGCAGTGCTGGAGGGCAGCAATGAGGTGACCCGCACCAGGTTTTACCAAATCCCAAGAGTCCCCATGAAGTTCTGGAAAACTTCCTGCGTGGTTTAGTTTTCCATCTGCTGCCAAAGAGAGCCCAGAGATTTCTATTTGCATCCTGGTATTTGGCAAGGGCAAGGAATATTTCCTAGCGAGAATAGAAAAAGAAAAAAATAAACCTTCCATTCACGCTGAAACATCTCCTGGACATCCCTGTGGGCCTAATTCCCAGAATGCCGAAATCCAAACCTCCAAATGGGAAAAACGCACTGATTACCTGCCAGGAACCTCAGCAGGGGCAAGCCAAGCCCTAATAACAGCCTGTGCTCCCATCTGGCCTCCACGCAGCAACTGGGAAAATGTCCCTGCTCGGAGCTGGACCGGCTCGTCAGGGTAATTGCCTCGGAATTAATTAAATGTTCCTCTCTGCAGCTGCACGGAACATTCACGTGGATCCCTCCCTGACTGCACTGATGATTCCCTGGAATGGATGTGACCATCAGGCCCGATTCCATAGGAGCTGGATTCCATGATCCTCACAGGTCCCTTCCAGCACTCTGTGTGTGCGAAGAATTTGCATCGAAATATTTGCATTTTAGGCTAAAATGCTGAAAATCCGTATGAGAATTGTGAAGGCCAATTCACAGCATGAGTCTTTAACCCTTAAAAATAATTAAAACATCGGGAAGGGAAGAGCGGCTTCCCACTGGCAGAGGGCAGGGATGGATGGGATTTTGGGAAGGAATTCCTGGCTGTGAGGGGGGGGGGCCCTGGGATGGAATTCCCAGAGCAGCTGTGGCTGCCCCTGGATCCCTGGCAGTGCCCAAGGCCAGGCTGGATGGGGCTGGGAGCAGCCTGGGACAGTGGGAGGCGTCCCTGCCCATGGATGGGGTGGCCCTGGATGGGATTTAAGGTCCCTCTAACCCAAACCAGTCTGGGGTTCTGGGAGATGGGAGCTGTGCTTGGCTGAGGAGCCACTGCGTGTGGAGATTCGGGGATCTTCAGGAGGTGGAACTGTGTCCCTCCGAAGCCACTCCCCGTGGCCTCGTTCTCCTCTGGAATCCTTTCGGTCGTCACGGTTCCTTCACGACTCAGCTGTGGCTCTGAGCAGGGCAGTGAAAAGTGGAACGTTTTGCTCTACAACTGAAACATTTCGCTGGGCCTAATTAAAGCAACTCCTGATGATTACGTAAAACCCTCTCCCGGGCCTTCAAACGAGTTCCTCAATCGCGGCTCCGCTCGAGCTCCGTGCCTAATCGCCCCTGGAAGGAGCAGGAGCTGCGGGTGTTGAAAGGGAACAGCTCGAGCTTGGCCGGGGCACCCGGCGACCGCAAGCGCTGGAACTCGCAGGGAACACGAGCAGAGCTTTGATCCCAACACAGCCCAAATTCCCCCAGCTCGGGACTCGACCGAGGGCGCTGAGCAGACAACGGGGGAAGGAGGTTTTGGAGAGACTTCAGAGCTCGTGACGGCGGTGTCACAGCTGTCATCTTCACGGAGCCCTGGCTCCACGGAATTCCCAGCACAAAAACGGGATCCAGGTCAGCACAATCCCTTCCCTCTCATCCCGAGAAGCTCTTTGGGTGCTTCAGTTTCTTCCAAACTGGGTCGCTCGTGGAAGGCAGCAGGAGGACAGGCTGAGATGCAGCCAAGGGAGTGTGGAAAGGATGGAAGATCTTGGCACGCTCCTCGACTGCTCTCGGAAGGATGACGTGGAAATGGAGCTGCACAACTCATAGGATAACAAATGTCACTTGAAGTGTCCTGCAATTCTTTTAAGCCAGGCTTAGGACACGGTCCAAAGCTGTTAGAAACTGCTGAGAGCTGAAAAACCAAGTGGGAGCTGCAGCAGGGCTGGATTTGGTTAATGGATAAAAATGGGAACGTAAACAGGATGATCCCAATTCCTCAGGCTCTGTAGCTCAGCTAGGGCGGCTTTCTGAGGAATAAGGACACTCCTCACCCCGTGAGGAACCTGGGAACCTGCAGGAAGCTCAGTGGTGTCAAGGAGTTCCTGCACACTCAAGTCAGCCCCTCGATCAGCTCTCGACTTTCTATTCAATATTAATTAATCTCAGTTTAACTGGACTGAGCAGCATCAGCAGCAGAACATCAGCAAAATGAGGAGCGGCTGAAGAAGCACCAAGTTATTCCTGAGGCTGGGCTGGGGCATGTGAAGGACGGGGAGAACCTGGAATTGGACCTTGCCCGTGGGAGAGAAAGGCAGTGCTGAAGCTGGAAGTGGAGGCAGGAGAAGGAAAAGGAGGAGGAGGAGGAGAAGGAGAAGGAGAAGGAGAAGGAGAAGGAGAAGGAGAAGGAGAAGGAGAAGGAGAAGGAGAAGGAGAAGGAGAAGGAAAAGGAGAAGGAGAAGGAGGAGGAGAAGGAGGAGAAGGAGGAGAAGAAGGAGAAGAAGGAGAAGAAGGAGAAGAAGGAGAAGGAGAAGAAGGAGAAGAAGGAGAAGGAGAAGAAGGGACCCCAGAGCCCATCCAGTGCCACCCCTGTCATGGGCAGGGACACCTCCCACTGTCCCAGGGGGCTCCAAACCCCAATGTCCAACCTGGCTTTGAACCACTTTAAACTTTGAGTTCAGTCCTGAATGGATCGATTATTGATCCCCATTCCTTGAAGATGCACAAGAGATCAAACAGGAGCTGCTGAGGATGGGGAACTCAAGCTGCTCTCCATATGCACAAGGAAAGGGCCCTCTATAAATAGAAAAGTGGGAAGTGAAGTCTCCTTTAGGAACATCACTTGTACAAAGTTGGGTTTGTTCCCAACTTCAGAAGCGAGAAACAGGAGGAGGAATAAAAGCTGATTGCAATCTGATGGAGAGGCTCTCTTATCTCTGCCTTCCCACGGCGGCTTCACGTGAGAGCAGCTCCGGCTCCGGAGCCCTGCGGGAAGCACGAGCTGAGCTCTCACCCCAGCAGCTCCCCGGGAGCTCCTCTGGCCCAGCTCTGTCAGGAATCGACAGCTGAGTGCAAAACTGGGATGGAATTTCAGGAGATTCCAGCCCTCTGCTCCACCTTGTGCTTCCTGCTGTATCCCAAAAACCTCTCCAACCTCCAGCCACCTCCAGGCTTCTCTGAAGTGACTCCCTAGGGCTGGAGGCTTGGAGGTAATGGCTCTGCAAAGCTCTCCTGGACTCCTCGGGAAGGAAGTCTGGGGCAGCTGGAACAGCTCCCAGGGAATGGGCACATTCCCGAGGCTGCCAGAGCTCCAGGAGCGTTTGGACAGAGCTCTCAGGGACAGGGTGGGATTTGGGGGTGTCCTGGGCAGGATCAGGAGCTGGACTGATGATCCTTGTCATGGATTCTCCTCATGGCAAGGGCTGGAATGAGATGATCTTTAAGGTCCCTTTCACCCCAAACCATTCCATAATTCCATGATCCTTGTGGGTCCAACTCAGGACATTCTGCCCAAGCCTCCCACTGCTCCACACGGAAAATATCTTAGGGAGAGAGCTCCTGGGTCACGGGAATTCTTTAGTGGAGGAGCTCTCCTGCTGCACCTGCGTGAGCAAAGCAGAGCTGAGATTTCCAGAATCCCGAGGCTGGAAAAGACCCCTAAAACCAGCAACTCCAAGGATATCCCAGAGATCCTTCATCTCCTGGGACAGAGACTCATCCAGCTGCCACGTGGAAGGGAGGGAGAGGGTGGGGTCAGGATAAGGAGCAGGAGACGTCTCCATCACCCCAAATGCCACATTCCAGAGGGACGGGAAGCGCAGCAACGATCGCTGGAGGGAGCGAGGTCCCAGTGAGCTCAGAGAAACACCTGGCACGAACTGGCAGCTGGGGAAGGGGGAAAAACAGGGAGGAAACAAACCCCACAAACCTTTGGGCTAAAAAAGGCAGCCTGGAAATTCACGGAGAGCCAAAAACCCGCGGAACACCTCGGTGCTCCTTCCCTGCGCAGCCGGAGGCAGCGGGGACGGCGGGAAGGGCAGCAAATCCCGGGCATTTGGGGCTGGGGGGATGAACTCCCCATCTCAGCTCGTGCCTTTCCACAGAACAAAGATGGAGGGACGAGGAATTGTTTTCCCAAGGCAGCTGCAGCCCTCGGCAGCGCCTGCAAGAGGCTCCGTGCTGGTCTGTGTGTGGCACCATAAACACACAGGGATGCTCCTTGAAGTGGGATCCCGCCGGGAATTCTGCTCCCAAGGCGCACAGAATGAGGAGACTCCCCGTGGCTCCAGCTGCTCTGGGATGGATCCCATGAGCCGCCCTCGGAGCAGCCCGGATTTGATCTCTTTTCCCTGGGGAATATTTTCCTTCAGCATCCCAGGTCAAAGGCAGAGGCAACACCAGGCCCTGACGCTGCTCCAGAAGCTCTGTGGGGACCAGATGGGGCCGTTCCTGGGATGATGGAAGCCCCAGGAAGAGCCCTTGGGAAAGGCTTGGAAAGGAGTGGTGACCCCAGATCCCGTTATGGCTCCTGCCAGCAATCCCACCCCTGCTCCCGGATCCAGGGGCCGATCTCCCCCTGCAGACACGGGGGCTCGGGCTGTCAAGGCAGCACATCCCAGCGGGAATTCCGGGCGGCAGGAGCCTCTCCCGCTGCCAGCACCCCGAGGATCTGGATGCCCCCCCACACTGCCAGCACAATAAAACCCATCAATCCCACACCCACGGGACACTCCCCTTCCCAAATATCCCTCTCCTCTTTCCCGTCCCCTCCGAGCTCCTGAGCGCTTCTGTAACATCTCAATCTGGGAACCTCCAGGCTCCCAAATCCAGCGGCTGCGGCCGCTTCCCATCCCCTGCCAGCCCCGGCTGCATCCCTGCAAACACCTCCCCAGTGCAGCCATTCCAGGGGGGGTTTTAAAGTGAGGAAAACCCACGAGGGAAATCAGAACCCTTTAATCCCGGCCAAGAGCGGAGCGGGAGCTTCCCGAGGCACCCCCGGTTCCGGGGGGTGGGAGCAGGCGCGGGGATGAGGGCGGGAGGCGGGAGAGAGGCTGCTCAATCTCTTCTTGATTTCCAATAATTATTTAAAGCTGCGAGGGCCCTTGTTTTGAAAATCCCACCGCGTGCACCCCATAGATCCCGCTCGCACTGACACGAGGAATTAAGAGAGTCCCAGCTCCACCAGAACGGCTTTCGGGCGGATTTTGCTGCTCTGGACTTTCTCAGGCTGCAGACAATGCCATAAAAGCTCCCCCCTAAAACAATATTCCTCTGTATTTTAACAACACAGTGGAAACATTTCTCCTGTTCTGACTGTTCGCTGCAACACAATCTCCAGCCAATGCCGAATTTCAGCCGTTTTCCAGCCAGGCTCGGGAATTTGGGATGCTGGAATCGGCAGCGAGCTTGGGAGCGAGCTCAGCTTTAAGCATGTGCTTAATTTCCCCTGAAGGTGGCTCAGGCACGCTGAAGGCCTTTCCTGAACAGGCCTGGTTTGCCCTATCAGGGCATGAAAAAGGACATAAAAATCGAAAATACGCTTTAATAGTGACTTAGTGTTTCTCCCCGAACCGAAAATGAAAAATTAATAAGGATGCACTGGTATTTTCCTTGGGCACCGCCGTGTTTTTCCAGTCCTCGGCGTGTTATTCCAGGCCGTTTTATGGAGGGGCGTTATTTGCTCAGCTGAGTTATTCCCGCTTTATCCCGTCCCATTCAGACATTCATTGGATTTCTGGACAATGGCGACTCCTTGTCAGAAATCAGAGGGGGTTCAGGGAGATTTCTTCGGTAAAAGTCAATTCTGCAAAGGTTGAATTGACCTGAAATTCATTTTTTATTTTATTTTTTTTAGTTGGCGGTTGCCGCATCCCTGGAAGTGCCCAAGGCCGGGTGGGATGGGGCTTGGAGCAACCAGGAATCATCAAATCAGGAAGCTTTAGACAAAATTATGGGGGCACTGAGCAAATCAGCCTCATCAGAGAGAATCTGCACCACAGAGGAAATCCCACCCCACGCTGGAAAAGTGGGAATTCTCCCAAAGGCCACCCTGAAATCCTCATTCAAACTCAACTCCTCCTGCAAACCTCTGAGATTAAACAGAACTAATTGACTGGGAGCCCAGGGACGGAACGTGAGCACTGCAGGAGTGGTGCTGCTCCTCCATCCCCACACTCCAGATACACCTGGCAGCAAGGAGAAGGCTCCGACGAGGTTTCCTTTCCCTAAAACATCTCAGAAAACGTTCTGAGTCAAAGCCGGGCCTTATCAACATCCCAAATTCCTGAAATTACTCCTGCCCAGTTATTCCCGCTTTAATTCCATCCTCGTACGTCGCTTTTTCCTTCACCTGCCATTTGTAAACTTCCAGAGAGGAAAAAACAGCTCGGATATCAACATCCATGGCACCTGCTCCTTCTCTGACTTCTGCCCTTCCCAAACTTTCTGTCACATTCCCTGTGAGTGTCTGTTCCCAAGAAGTCTCCTAATTCCCAGATTTTAAACCCCAAAACCGCCTGGCAGCACTGAAAGAGGAGGAACCAAGGGTAGAAACGCTTCTGAGGAGCAGCACATTTCCAAAAGGACATTCCCAGACTCCACCACAATCCCTGGGGAGGG
Source organism: Oreocharis arfaki (assembly GCA_013398015.1). Taxonomy (NCBI): domain Eukaryota; kingdom Metazoa; phylum Chordata; class Aves; order Passeriformes; family Paramythiidae; genus Oreocharis; species Oreocharis arfaki. Next base: position 29,463 of record VZRR01002893.1, read on the forward strand.
TGCTCAGGTTGTCCTTGAGAACCAGCTCAGATCCCAGAATCCCTGAGGCTGGAAAAGCCCTTCAGGATCATCGAGCCCCAGCTGTGCCCAATGCCCAGCTTGTCCCCAGCCCTGAGCTCTGAGTGCCACCTCCAGGTGACACCTCCAGGGATGGGGGCTCCAAACCCCCCTGGGCACTTCCAAGGCCTGAGCACCCTTTCCATGAGGAAATTCCTGCTGATGTCCAACCTGAGCCTCCCCTGGCCCAGCCTGAGGCCGTTTCCCTTTGGCAAGTTCATCTGATGGGCCTGAGCAAGGTCAACGCCTCGTTCCCAAACACCTTCCTCCAAATTCATTTGGTTTTCCCACAGTGGCACAACACGAGGAAAACAAAGAAGGAGACGGGATTGGATATCAGGGAAAATTCCTCCATGGAAAAGGTGCTCAGGCACTGAAACTGCCCAGGGCAGGGGTTTGGAGTCCCCATCCCTGCAGGGATTTAAAGCCCTGTGGATGTGGCCCTTGGGGACACGGGGCAGGGGTGGCCCTGGCAGGGCTGGGGATGGTTGGACTCCGTGATGTCAGAGGGCTTTTCCAACCTCAGCCATTCCAGGGCTGCAGCAGCAATTCCCAAAGCACGCCGGCAATCCCAGGCCCTGCACATCCGTGTCCTGCCCTTCCCTCCCGCCCTCCGCAGCTCCGGCAGCGGCCGAGGCCGCCCAGGACACTCCCAGGGGCTGCCACTTCCCTGGAGCAGCTGAGGGATCCCACAGGAGGCTCCCGAGGTCGGGGACAACACCAGCAACGCTGGAGAACCCCTGGGATCACTCAGGGCCCGACAGCTCCTCCCCGATCCCAGCGAGGAGCGACACTTCCCTGGCTCTGCTGTTCCAAAAAAAGCCCTGGTGCTTCCCATGGATGGACACATGTGGAACAGGGCCCGGGGCTTTTGGCTCCTGGTCGGGATTACCAAGGTCAGCAGCAGAAACCCAGAGGAAAATGTCAACAATCGCGGCCTTCCTCCGGCGGGGAGAGGCCTTGGAAAGGCTTTTCTTCCCCTGCCATGTGTCTGGTTTTACACTGTTGGTTTTGGCTCTTCCAGGGAAGGAAATTAAATGAGCAGCTTCTTTTTTTATCCTTCTGGAATCCTCCAGAGGAGAGAGGCTGAGCTGAGGCTGCAGGAGGACGCCGGGGTCTTTGCTCCGGCCACGAGGTTTTTGTCAGGGCTGGTGGAGAATTCCCAATCCCTCCAGGATAATTCCCTGCAGCTGTCATCACCCACACGCCAGGTTCCCAAAAAAGGCTCCAGCCACAAATCTCCCTCAGGAAAGGGCAGGAGGCCGTGGATGCTGCAGGTTGGGAGGCAAAGGGCAGGAGGATGTCCCCAAATCCCACCCTCCAAGATGCTCTTTGTGGTCTCGCCTCCTTCCCAGAACCATTAAAGCTGGGAAAGGCCTCCAAGATCATCAATCCAACCATTATCCCAGGATTTCTGCGTGCTCTGCTCACACAGTTCCAGTCCCAAGCCCCTGGCCCAAACCCTAAGGAGGTTCTGCCCCAATCCTGCAGCTCCTGAGCTGCTCCTCCACAGCCAAGCCCAGGTAGTGCCAGGAAACGCTCCAGGTATTCCTGCAGCACGGAATTCCTGTTACTGGGATGGCTGCAGCAAATATTCCCAGCTGCCTGGGCCCGCTCCAAGAAAAGGCTGAGTTAAAATTTCCACGCCAAGAAATTCAATTCTCACCCCGGGACTGCAATAAGAACTTTTAAAGGTCTGAGATACACGGAGGAAGCGGTGCAAAGACGGGGAAAAAAAGGGAATAGGATGGTTAAAATTCCCAGGAAAGCAGGGGATGAGGTTGCTTTCCAAGCTGGAGTTAAGAGGTCTGAGCTACCAGAAGTCATCAGAAGCAGCAGGGAGCCAGACAAGGTGCAGGAACAACCTTCCTTGGACAGCTTTTCCGAGAGAAATCCAACGGCAGCGGTGATGGTTTGCATTTAGAACCCATTTACCTTTGTGGGAGCCAAGACAGATACAGACCCCAGGATTTGGGAACAGCTCCCAGCTCCCTAAAAACCCCCGGCAGCCGTCCCACTCTCTGATTTCACTTTGCTCCGCTGCGGTTTCTTCTGTTCTGGCCTCTTTCCTCGACCTTGCCCTTCCTAAATCCCAACTCCTCATTCCCTCGCCTGCCACCTCTCCTTGTCGGGCCTCGGCAATTCCTGCTGGGATTTCTTCCTTGCAGGAGCCCAGAAGGACGGGGCCGTTTCACCTCTAAACCCACAGCTGTTACGTAAGTGCCCCTGGCAGGAGCTCCGTGCTCCGTGCACGGGGTCGCTCGCAGCAATTTGGGATTTTAATAGACATCAAAACAGGAAAACATTCCCAGTTACGCAATCGCAGCCGTGATTGAAACCAGCAGCAGCCACCAGCTCCCAAAAAAAGAACCGGGAGCAGCCAAGCGGTGTCCAGGCAGCTCGGCACTGCTGCTCCCTCCCGCTCCGTCCCAGAGTTCCCACCACTCGTCTGGAACCAAATCCGGCTCCCTGCGAGAGGGGCTCTCCTGCTGCTCCGGCTCAGCTTCCTCCTGGGAGAGGCAGGCAATGCAATCACACTTTGGGACTGGAGGACGAAGGTTCAGGGGGGTTTTTAATTGACCAAGGTGCTCTTCCCACACCCCCACCCCTGCTCCTCCCAAATCCTCTGCAATATTCCAGCGCTTTTCCAGGCTGCAGGAGTAGTTTCTTAGGCTTTTCCTTAGGTTTGAAGCTTTCAAGTTCAGGGCAGGAACAGTCCAGGAGGCGGTGCTGAACTCATCCCTATTCTCCCATCACCTGAGCTCTCCCTTCCCAAACACCGCGGAATTCTCGCTCCATAACTTCCACTGCTCCCTCCCTCTCCATCCCAGAATTCCCACCATGTGTGTGGAAGTCAATCCAATTCCCTGGGAGAGGGGCTCTCCTGCTGCTCCGGCTCAGCAGCTGCTTCCTCGTGGAAGCACCTCCAAGGCTGCTCTTCCAACAGGGACCGTCCCACACCACCCACCTCTGCTCCTCCCAAATCCTCCTGCCACATTCCAACACTTTTCCAGGCTCCAGGAACAGTATCTTAGGTTACAACCTTTCCACTTCAGGGCAGGAACAGCCCAGGAGGCGGTGCTGAACTCATCCCTATTCTCAGCCCACCTGAGGAAACCCAAGAAGGTCTCGTTTCCCAAACACCAGGGAATTCTCTCTCCACAATTCCCACTTTTCCAGGCTCTCACTACTGTCAGGACACTGTGCAGCTTCCCAGGAACAATGGGATAGAGCAGCTGAACTCTGCACCACCAGGAATTTCAGGGATTGAAGGAGCTCTCTGTGCTTCAGAGGCAGCTGCAGGAGGTGAACACTCCCAAACACCAAAAACCAGGGAAATAAACACCAACCACTGAAGGAACGGGATAAAAACTCCAGGATCGGCTTCGTGGCTTCTCCCCACGAGCACTGAAGCAGGAACAGACCGAGGGAGAAGGGAAAGGTCACTGCAGTGGGACGAGGAGGTTTGGGAAAGCCACGGGAAGGGGATGAGCAGAGGGTGAGAGATTTCAGTGTCCCACAGCTCGGGATTTAAAACATGGATCAACACGAGATTCCCGCCCTTGCGGAGCCGGGGTCAGCAGGGCTCGGAGGAGGGAGCAGCTGCTCAGAGCGTGCAGGGCTTCCAGGGAGCAGCAGGATGAGGACAGGACACCGTGGGAGGATCCCCCCTGGAGGTGACACCGAGCAGCCGCCAGGCCCATCGCAATCCCTTGGGACACGGAACCCTGGAATCATGGAACAGGTTTGGGTGGGAAGGGACCTTAAAGATCCTCTCATTCCACCCCCCAGCCATGGGCAGGGACACCTCCCACCATCCCAGGGTGCTCCAACCTGGCCTTGGGCACTCCCAGGGATCCAGGGGCAGCCACAGCCCCAGTATGGATATGCCAGGTGGAAAATTCCATCAAGGAAAACTGAGCCTAGGAACTTCCAGAGATCCCGGAAAGGTGTGGACAACAGGAGAATCCCACTGCACAGACAACGCAGGAGTCAGGAGAACACCAGAACTCCTCTGGTGCTCACAGGAGCATCCCAAGCCTGATTTTTATAAGGATTTTCCAGCTTCTGCTGAAGCCACAGCCAGGAATGCCTGGACACAACCACGGCAGGCAGCACATCCCTGGTGTCCTCGTTCCCTAAATAAAACCTGCACTCAATGTTCCTGTGCAGACAGCAGCTCAGGTGATTCCCATACTCCCATTATCAAACACTGCAACACAGAATTCCAGGGAAAAGCGCTTTTCATCCAGCTGTGCACTGGAGAATTTAGAAGCAAACACAAGGAGCTCTGCTCAGAGCTGGTTTCACCCCAGAACCTGCTCCAAAACTCTTTTGGGACCCATCCTGCAGGTTGTCACCCCCTCAGTGACCACACAGGGACAGTCTGAACGCCACCACAACACGGAGCCTGCCCCAAATTATCCCCTGAAAACAACCCACAGGAATTTCACAGGGAATCAGCAACAAATGAGGAGACAATCCAATTATTCTTTGGGATTGGAAGACGGGAGGTTCGGGGGGTTTTCAATTAACAAAACCAGGGTGCAAAAGCTGCTCAGGTCATTGTGTTGTATAAGCAATGGTTGGGGAGCTGATTTCTCCAAACCATCAAATGGGTTCCTTCTGCTCCATCCCAGGCCTCGTAAACAAACTCATTATGCTGGATCTTGAAAGGAGTAAACAAATAGTTGGCATCTGACACCAGAGCTCTTGCACAACCTCACCCAAACTCCTGCCCCTGCCCGGCTCGCCGGGCGCTCCGAGCCCCCACGGCAGTGGGGACACGCCAGGGACACACCAGGGACACCCCAGGGATAACCCAGGGACACCCCAGGGATAACCCAGGGATAAACCAGGGATAACCCAGGGATAAACCAGGGACACCCCAGGGATACCCCAGGGATAACCCAGGATAACCC
>VZRR01002893.1:35079-57831 GCA_013398015.1 Oreocharis arfaki
GAAGTTTCTTGCAGCCTGTGAGCTGCTGCTCTCTCAGGCCAGACAGAAACAGCAAACCCTCTCCAGGCCTGCCCTCCAAGGACACCCAGCCTGTCCTGGGCCCAAAATGTAAACCAACATCTTGGGAAGGGGGGGTGAGCTTGGGGAAATTACATCATTAACGGAAGCTTTAATTAGAGAATTAAACTTGATATGCAAATGGACCAAACCTATAAAAGTGTGAAGGACTCGTGACCTGGGGTCCATCTTGGGGCCCATCCTGGCAGCAGCCTCTGGCTCCCCAGGGTGTACCTTTGAAGGTCCTTCAAATAAATACCCACCTTTATTCCCTTACTCCTGTCCAGTCTCTGTTTTTAGGTGGCCTGATAAGGTATCAGCCTGGCCTGGCCCAGCCACGTGCCACCCTCTGGTCCTGCTGTGCCCAGCCCGGCCCAGGCCATGCTTCCCGCTGGGATCGAGCCAGGCCAGAGGTGGGAACAGCCCAGTGAGAGGCTTCGGATCAAATATCCCAATATTTGGGTGATCTCAGGGATCCCAGGGTGCTGCTGAGCAGCAGAGCATTCCCAGGACGGGGCAGTGGCACACACAGGCCCCAAACCCAGCCCCAAACCCTCTCCTCCTCTGCTCGTGTGGGGTTTTCCCCATTTCAGGGTATTTTACACCAAATCTCAAGGCTTAAACAAACCCAGCCTAAAGCAAAGCCACAGCAGCTGAAGATCTTCCTTCGTCAGAGAGTTTTGGTGACCTGTAAACCCTGGCCAGCACCAGAACCAAGCCCAGCTCTGGACACAGCCCTGAGAAGAGTGAGGAGGAGCCACCAGCAGAGGTGACACCACCCACACCCCGACCTCAGGGATGGTGACCCCTCCACCCAGCACACTCCAGTGCCACCATCCCAGTGCCACCATCCCAGGTCATCTCCTGGGCCACGAGCCAGCGGTGGCTGATGAGCACCAGAGGAGTGAGGAGCCATAAAACCACGGAATATCCACAGGGATCAGCCAGTCCAGCTCCTGGCCCTGCCCAGGACACCTCAACATCCGAGGGCGTATAAAAAAGGAATTCCAAGGGCAGTTACTCCACATCCTGACCTTCCTGCCAAGTCCAAGCACTTGGACAACCTCCTTTGCCACAGAGTCCGGATTCTGGTCAGAACTGGCCCAGGGCTACGGGATCCTGCTGCTCCCCACAGGATCTCTGCCACGTTCCCATCCGGCAGGAATGGCAGGATCCAGCAGGATCCAGCCCTGCCCTGGATCCCAAACACAACCCACAGCACCTGGAGGGATGGGCACAGGGTTTGTGCTGAACCAAGGAATTCACCTCCAGGCCGGTCCCTCTCAGGGTGAACATCCGGAGGAGGCCGTGACTCCTTCAGCCGCCGGACAGAACCAGCCCTGCCTCCATAAATCCACTTATGGCCCATAAACTGCTACAGGAGCCCCTGGAGCCCCTTCCTCAGCTTTCACCCCACAGAAAGACCTCCAAACACGTTATCCCAGGTCATTCCCTGGGGATTCCCTCACAGCTAAGCCAGGCTTTTCTCCATTTCACCACCTCCCAAGCAGGATCGGGGTCCATGTCACCCGTCCCCGAGCAGGATCGGGTTCACTGTGGCTGAGCAGGGACAGGGACACATCAGGCACTGGGATGTGCTCTGGATGTGGCAGCATTCCCTGATTCCCTACAGTGCTCAGTATTCCCTACACTCGACCCCACGGAGGAGGCAGCGAGCAGAGCCCAGCAGCCGTGTCAGCACCAAATTTGCACTCTCATGGCAAAAGCCTCTGGCACGGAATGAAAAAAAGGAATCCATGAGGAGTTTATTTTCTCCTCTTGGGCCCAGATTTCGTTCCCAGCCTCCCAGTGCTGGTGCTGCAGGGCCAGCACCTGCGGGGGTGACCGAGGAGGGGACGAGACAGAAAACTGCCACAAAAAAACCCCGCTGGCACCAAAACCCAACAGAGACGGAGAGAGGTGGCAGAGCCTGGTCATTCCCAGAGCTCTGTCTTATCTCCCAGCCCCTTCCCAAGCCACGGCCGAGCTCCAGGGGCTCTGCTCCCGGGTCATTCCCTGCTCCAAGCCTTACCCGTGAGAAAGGGAGCGGGAGGACGGTGCTCCCGCCCGCGTCCCCCGGCGCGCCCCGCCAGCCCCGCGAGCTCCTTTATCTCGTTACTCTAATGCAAACAGACTTCTGTGAGCTCTTTCACATCCAAAATTTCACCATCGCGGCGACCGCAGGCCTGGCAGCCTCTCCCCAGCCTGGAAAGGGAACAAACTTCCCAATCATTTCTAAATAACCATTTCAAGAGCACAGCTTTTTCTTCTTTCATCCCACAAAAGGCAGAAATTCTGCTCGGGACCGCAAGCTGTCAACTTCCCAGCAAACCCCAAATCCCACTTAACTCTCTATTGTAAACAGTGTAGTATTGCGCTCCCACATCAATAAATAACATTCCTGAAGGAATTATTTCTGTGTTTGATTCACATTTGTTCTGCATATGCCACTGAGCCCAAGGTATTCGCAACGTTCAGCCCCTAAGAGCCTCGCCTTTCAAAAGGGCCGCGCGCAGGGCGCTGGAGCGAACCCTTCCCGGGGGGTTCTGTGAGCCAGGATGAAATCCCAAATCGAGGAGGTCATTTGTGACCCCCTTCCCCCTCGACCCCCCCACAACTCCTTCATTTCAGGATAAAAAAATTAAACGGCTCCGAAGTGCCTCTCCATGGGGTTGCTGAGCTTCAACAGACGGGGCTATCAGGGGAGCCCGGGTGGCCACTGGAGGTCGGCCCTTCCTGGTCTGCTCCAGAGGGACTGGGAGCCCTGGGAGAGGGATTTGGGATGTTGTGGATGAGGCTGGAATGGCCCAGCCCACACCCCCCCAGGCCTGGGGCTGATCCCATGATTTGGGCAGCAGGAAAGGTGGGAATTCTGCCCCTGAGCCCCCTGAGGTGAGACCCCACGTGCAGAGCTGCCCCAGCCCTGGGGCCAACAGCAGCAGGACGTGGAGCTGCTGGAGAGAGCCCAGAGGAGGCCCCAGAGCTGCTGCAGGGCTGGAGGCAGGCTGGGAGAGCTGGGAATGTTGGCCTGGAGAAGGGAAGGCTCCAGGGAGAGCTCAGAGCCCCTGGCAGGGCCTAAAGGGGCTCCAGGAGAGCTGGAGAGGGAGTGGGGCCAAGGGCTGGAGGGCCAGGAGGCAGGGAATGGCTTCCCAGTGGGAAAGGGGAGCTTGGGCTGGGATGTTGGGAAGGAATTGCTGTGTGTGAGGGTGGGGAGGGGCTGGGCTGGAATTGCCAGAGAATCCCTGGATCCCTGGCAGTGTCCAAGGCCAGGCTGGACATTGGGGCTTGGAGCTGCCTGAGACAGTGGGAGGTGTCCCTGCCCATGGATGGGGTGGCACTGGATGGAATTTAAGGTCCCTTCCATCCCAAATCATTCCAGGATTCCATGAGCAAAGATGGGCAAAGAGCAAAGCAATTCCTGAGGGCTCTGAAAGACTTCAGAACAAAAAGCTACAACAAAGTACAGACAGAGAGAGGGATGAAGGTGGAAAATGAGACTAATTTGGGGTGCAGACACCCAGAATTGATCCCAAATCCCTTTCCAGGGACTGGCAGGAGGCTCCTCTGCATTCCCACAGGTGGTTCCTCACCAGATCTGCAGGGAAGATGCTCCACAGCCACCACGACTCTGCATGAGCAGAAGCCTCAATCCCACAGAAACCCCATCCCTGCCCTTTCCTCACTTGGAATTCCCAAGTGTGGGCAGCCGAGGAGCCCTGGCAGGGATTAACCCTCTGGAAATGAGGAATCCCTTCAGTCCACGCCGCAGCTCCGCCATCCTCGGCGCCCGCCCGGCACCGGGATGGGATTGGGGATCTGGGATTTGGGATTTGACCATTTCAACTCTCCACAGTGGGCGCCTGTCTCGCTGCACTAACAAAGAATTCCTCGGGAAGATTTCGGAAACAGAAGGATTATTTAGCCACCCACACACAGGCAAAATTAACCAGTCATGGAAATTCAAGATAATAAATGCCATAATTTTGCCTTTAACTTCGCAATTTTTTTTTTTTTTATCCTAAAAGTGAATGTTTCTAATTTATGGAGAGAGAGAAAGAGTGGGGGGGGAAAAAAAGAATAAAAAACCCCTTTCATTACTTTGTTTTTCCATGGATCAGAACTCCCCAAATACAAGGAATTAGCACGCTAATGTAAACACCCGTCTGCTCGTGGCGCTGGAACAGATTTACCCGGGCACTACAAAAGGCTGCCCCTCACTGATTACCAACCCCAACCGGAGACTTTCTGTATAAAAACAACCCCATAAAGCTTGTTTTCGCCTAAATGAGAAGGTGGCCGGGCTCCATCCTTCCCAAAAAACGCTGGAAAGGACGAGTTAGAGCCGGAGAGCACAGGGAGAGACACGGGACGGGAAAGGAGAGGGGAACCTGGAAGGGATGGGAAACCTCCCACTTCAGCCACGGAGCACCAGGGCCTAACGCAATCAATGGGGATGGGAAGCACATAAAGGAGGAATTTGGTGGCCGTGGGAGCTGCTGAGGGGGTTCCCGAAGGACTGGAGGCTCGTGGTTCATGGATTTGGGTGTCCGGGCACGACGGGTGCCAGGTGCAGGCCCAGGGAGCCCACAGTTCTCCAGCAGCTAAGAACAAACTTATCCCACCATTTCCTTCAGCTGCAGCATTCCAGAGGCTCCCCTGGGCTTCCCAGAGAATCAGAAGAGTTGGGAAAGCCCTCTGAGAGCATCAAGTCCAAGTTTTGTCCCAATACCCCCCCATCCCCACAAAACCCTATCCCAAAGTGCCACATCCACTTGTTCCTGAACACTCCCAGGGCTGGTGCCTCCAGTGCTGCCCTGAGGAGCTGTTCCAGCGCCTGACCACTCTTCCAGCAAAGCAATTCCTCCTTATATCCAACCCATCCCCACGAATCCCTTGGAATTCAGCCTCCCAAGAACCCAAATGTGGCCCAATCCCATGCGACAGCCCCGCAAGGGACACAACAGCCCCGTGACTGCAACATCCTGCACTCAGCAGCACAGGATTCCCCCAGGACACGCTCCTGGCTTTCCTGCTTCCCTTGCTCATTCCCTGGAAGTGCTGAGCAGCCAGCAGGACCTGCCCTCCCCTTCGCCCCACTTGGCTGAGACATTGTGTGATTGCAGCACCAACAACACCAGTTCCACTCCTTTTTCCTCTCCTCTCCTCTCCTCTCCTCTCCTCTCCTCTCCTCCACTTCCCTCCCCTCCACCTCCCTCCTCTCCCCTCTCCCTCTCCCTCTCCCTCTCCCTCTCTTTGCAATATCCAAAGTGATGAGAGCCAAGGGAAGAGCAAAACTCCTGGATAAGACTGGAAAACCAACAGGAGAAGGAGCTGGAGTGTCCCAGACATCAGGAGGGAAGGAGAAGCCACCTCAGGAACGGCCATGGGAGGGTGCAAAACCCAGAGAAGTTCACTGAATAAATCCTGGCTCCGACACAAAGCCCGAGGTTGCCTCCAGCTCGAGGCCTCCAGGCTTCCCAACCCCAGCCCCCTTCGCCCCATCCATAACTTAAAAGGAGGAATGATTTAAAAATGGGGTTTTTTAAAAAAAAAAAAACAACAAAAGCTGTTTCAGTCTGAGGAGTGGGTGAAGGGAAACCTTCAGTCCTGGATCTCCGGTGGGACGGGACGGGACGTGAGGGATTGAGTGCTCCGCTTTGAGCGTTCCTCGGGCCCCTGCTCGGATAATCTCCGTGGCTCCCAGGCCCCACTGAAGTGGTTTCCAAGAGCTAAAGCCTCGGCTCAGCCTGTCAAACCCTGGGACAACTCTGGGAAAGCCAGAGGGAAAACGCTGGAAGCGGGAGCCCGCCCTTCAAACCCCAGAGCGCGCACACCGAGTCAGTAACGCGCACCGGCAACCCCGAGCTGCTTCTCCCAACCCCTGCCCAAAGTCCCGGCAGCCCAACCTCCCCACAGCCCCTTCCCTGCAGTTAAATCCCAAGAGAAATGAAAATTCCAGGTGAAATGGTGCTTTTCACACCCTCAGTGCCCTCAGGATCAGAGCTGTTTGCTCGTGACCACCATCAGGCCCCTCAATTACGGGGTTTGCGTGGGGAAGGGATTCACGGAGCCAAGCAGGGACCCAAAAATATTCCTTATTTCTTTCCCATACTTCTTAGGGAAGGTCCTCAAACATGAACCACACAAAACCTCAGCCTAAGAGCCCAAAAATGGGCACCTGAGTGCCAAAAGCAAACCCAGAACTGCTCACCTGTCCCATCCCTGCTCCCCATCCCCTGCCCAGGCTCCCGATGTTCCGAGGCTGAGCTTGGACACACAACTGACAGGTGGAAACCAGATTACCCCAAACCTGACAGTCCAAAAGGGGAATTATCCCAAATTCCTCTCCCAAAGCTGCTGTTACCTTTCCTACACCTCAGCCTCAGTTCCAGACTCACCCCTGCACGTTTCCTTTCCCCAGATTTTGTTCTTTTACACCAAAAAGGGGCCACCAGTTACTTTTTTTTTTTTTTTAACTAGAATGGACATTTCTCGAAACTTGGCCAAAATCATGGAATGGTTTGGTGAGAAGGGACCTTAAGGATCATCCTGTTCATCCCCCTGCCATGGGCAGGGATGCCTCCCCCTGCCCCAGCTGGAGCCAAGCCCCAATGTCCAACCTGGCCTTGGGCACTGCCAGGGATCCAGGGGCAGCCACAGCTGCTCTGGGAATTCCATTCCAGCCCCTCCCCACCCTCACACACAGCAATTCCTTCCTGAGACCTCTTCTAATCCTATTTTCCCTCATTTTAAACAGCAAAACCTCACTGCAATCCCCACGTGGTCTCTGCCAGTGGGAGCTCCAGGAATGTTCTGACACGGGAATGAGCTGCACGTCAGGCCGGGACACCCCTGTGATCTCCTGGGTGCCACCTCCCGGGCCAGGGCAGGAGAGCCCAGAGGGTGGGAGAGAGGCTCTCATCAGGAAGGGCACTTCGGTGCCTTTTTTCTAATTATCCCTGTACCTGTGGAACCCAAAACAGCTGGAACTCAAAACAGCTGGAATCCAAACCAACAATCCAAGGCCAGGTTGGACATTGGGGCTTGGAGCAGCCTGGGACAGTGGGAGGTGTCCCTGCCCACGGCAGGGCTGGCACTGGATGAGGTTTAAGGTCCCTTCCCACCCAACCCATTCCATGGTTCTCTGAATAACTGAAGAAATTGCTGCCCGTTAAGGACCTTGACCAAAGTTACTCTTTTTTTAATCCATGGAATCCTCTGCTCCTGACAGGCATGGGAAGGGCTGGAGGGAAACCCGTGCCCACCAGCAGCAGGGCCTGAATCCCCCCGTGAAGGGAAATCCCCTACAAAGCCCAGCCTACTGGAGACCTGCTCACCCTATAAATGTATTTTATTAACCCTGACACACTAAAGACACGCTCAGCCTACAAAGAATCCTCCTTCTGCTTCCCTAAAGCAGAGCTGGGACAGCAAACCCAGGGAGTCTGCACCCAAGTGATGCCCTAAACCCACAGTTTGTCACCTGCCACTTCCTCCAGCTCCTCCTCTGCCCCCACAAGGAGCCATCAGGTGAGACGGGACAGGAAAAACTCAATTACCCACATTAAAAATCAATTAAATTATTTAGAGACAATGTGGCACGAGGAGCTGCTTCCACTTTGCCCCAAATCCATGACCTTGAATGTCCGTGTCCATCCACTGTGTCACCTTCAGGAACATCCTGTGGCCACCACACTGCACCCAATGACGGGAAGAACACGGAAAAAAACTCTGAGGAGGGAAAAATCTGCAGCGTCTCCTACAAAAACTGGGATCAATGCCTAAATATTCCACGGGGCTGGAAAAAATCCAAGGGGATCCCAGCACCTGCCAGGCTGATCTCGTATCAGTGTCCCTGACCACGGAGCACGCTGGGGTGGCCCCCAAGGACAGGACTCACTTGGGAGCCTCTCCCAGGGGACTGGGGAAGGACAAAAGGACACCGGCCGTGTTCCCAAAACGCATTCCAGCCGGCTGCAGGAGGATCATGAATTAAGTAATACAGGGGTGGTCTTGGAAGAGGTGGGTGAGGCACTTCTGAGCTCTGGGCAGATGGTCAGCAACCCTCCCTCAACCACCATTCCCTCGGGAACTCAACAGAAACATCCAGGAATGGGAATTCCACCCCAAACTCCGGCCATGGACACGACTTCGGGGGGGCATCGAGGGATGAGGTGACCGAGATGTCCCTGCTCCCTTCCCACCCCACCACGTGCTCCCTGCTTGCCCGCGGGGATGGTGGGACAGAGCAGGAGCTCCAGGGAGCTTTGCAAGGCGAGGTGGGACCGGGGGCTGTTTCCGAGGTTTCCCCGCTCTTGGAGCCTGCCCAGCCTGCAAAGCTTGGCCCTTCCCACCCCCCATCCCCTCCAGAGCAAAACTCATCCAACAGAACCTTCTGGAAGCTCTCCAGCTTCCACCAGAGCCTTGCAGATGCGTCACCCTCACCTTGAGAGGCAGAATGCCGGCCCTGGCTGCCAACATTTCCCTCAGAACCCCGAAAAGCAGCAAAAAGCATCTCCCAGCGCCACGGCCGTATCCCAGCCCGGGCGACTCGGGAAATGTGGAAGGCATTAAAGGCCTCACTTTCCCTCAGCAGAGAGGGAACACCGACCTACAAACAACGCCTCGGAGGCATTTCAGCAGCTTCATCCACACAGGGGCCTTTCTTCAAGAGGATTTTTTAAGTCAATCAGAAATCGGCGGGGCCGGGAAGCCGTAAATTCGGCTTAAAACGGAGAAAAGCAAATAAATGCTTGGAGAGGGGGGGGAAAAGGGAGGGGAAAATGGGAATCACTGAAGGCTCCCAAAGCCTTGTTTGTCTGTGATAAAGCTCAGCTGTACACAAGCTGTCCCAGCCGGGCCCGGCCTGGTGACATTTCCCTGCAGTGGCACCACGGGGAGCGGCGAGCAAGGGGGGGTCTGTCAACATTTTATCAGCAGCAACCGCTCCCAGGGCTTTATGAGGCACAAAAGCTCCTTTTCCTCAGCCTCGTGGCTGCTCGGGACATGAGGGCTCTGACTCAGAGGAAATTATCGGGATTTAAAACCCACATCACACGGAGCGGGGTTTGGTACCGGGGCGGGAACGGGGAGAGGACGCGGCACCCAAAATCTGGAGTTCTGAGGGGAAAACTTCTCCCAAAAAGCTCTTTGGGATATGTGGAACACACTGGGGAGTCCCCAGCGTGGATATTATGGATATTAAGGCTCCATAAGCCAAGAAGTGATGAGGGAAATAATCCAATCAGCCGACAGCAAACTCATCCCGTCCTTATTTCTATATAAAATAAAAGCACGGCGTAAAATTAAACCCTAAAGACTCCAAGGTGGGCAGAGCTCTGCAGACAAAATCCCTGGAGAGCAACAGGGGAGGAGGAAGATGGGATTCATGGACTAAAGACAGAGACTGCCTCCAGTGGTGTGCAGTCCTTGGCCACAGTCCCACAGGAGCTGCAGGACTGAGCCCCAGCGCCTGGGGACACCTGGGAGGGCTCCCAGATTCCAGAGGTTTCTGTAAAAAACAGGGAAGAGGCAGAGCCAGGGCTGGGCCACGTGCACCCTCCACAAATCCCATCATCCCTCCCTGGGGGATGGAACTTTATTGCCCCTGCTCGTGGAAGGGCTGATCCAAGTCTCCCTGGACGGGATAAATTCGCATTCCAGGACAATGATCTCATGGAAGGATCTCCCCAACTGAGGCCCTGCACACAAAGCTCAGGGCATGGACAAGGGAGACTTCAGCACCTTCACGGGCTGATCCCAAAGCTTCCCACCATCAATGAGTCCTCCACTCCTCCCTGGGAGGGTGGGGAGGGGCTGGGATGGAATTCCCAGAGCAGCTGTGGCTGCCCCTGGATCCCTGGCAGTGCCCAAGGCCAGGCTGGACATTGGGGTTTGGATCCACCGGGGACAGTGGGAGGTGTCCCTGCCCATGGATGGGGTGGCACGGGATGGGATTTAAGGTCCCTTCCACCCAGAGCATTCCATGGTCTGGAATCACCACATCCCGAGGATCCCATGGAATTGTGCACCCAGCTGGGGTCCTGTGGGACAAGGATGGCACTGCCC
The DNA here is from genome assembly GCA_013398015.1 of Oreocharis arfaki. Classification (NCBI taxonomy): domain Eukaryota; kingdom Metazoa; phylum Chordata; class Aves; order Passeriformes; family Paramythiidae; genus Oreocharis; species Oreocharis arfaki. Next base: position 45,205 of record VZRR01002893.1, read on the forward strand.
AGGTGGGGCAGGGGGACACCAGTGATGAGGTCAGGGGCTGGAGCATCCCAGAGGAAAAGGCTCCTGGAAGAACCTTCAATCCCCACAAAGGCCACCAGCAAGATGCAGGAACAAAACACGACAGACCACCAGGAAAAAACCCCAGAGATTCTGCAGCCCCATCCACGGAGGTTCCCAAGACAAAACCCCGAGAAAAGCCTGACCTAAAAGTCTGACCTTGAGCAGCAGCTTGAACCAAGAGAGCTCCCCTGGCTGTGCCTTACAAACCAGACGGTCTCGTGTCCTCTGAGGGTCCCCCCAGCTCCGCTTCCAGGGCAACAAACGGGGCTGAGCAGCATCAGGGAGGGTGGGGATCATGGAATCCCACAATGGGATGGGTGGAAAGGGATCTTAAATCCCATCCAGTGCCACCCCTGCCATGGGCAGGGACACCTCCCACTGTCCCAGGCTGTTCCAAGCCCCAATGTCCAGCCTGGCCTCGGGCACTGCCAGGGATCCAGGGATTCTCTGGCAATTCCAGCCCAGCCCCTCCCCACCCTCACACACAGCAATTCCTTCCCAACATCCCAGCCCAAGCTCCCCTTTCCCACTGGGAAGCCATTCCCTCCCTCCTGGCCCTCCAGCCCTTGGCCCCACTCCCTCTCCAGCTCTCCTGGAGCCCCTTTAGGCCCTGCCAGGGGCTCCCAGCTCCCCCTGGAGCCTTCCCTTCTCCAGGGGAACATTCCCAGCTCTCCCAGCCTGCCTCCAGAGCTGAGGGGCTCCAGCCTTGCAGCAGCTGCAAACAGACCAGAGGGAGGGTGAAGGCTGCTCCAGCCTTCCAGGTTTGTGTCCAGTTTCGGAAGCCCAAGGAACAGCTCCTTTCCCCGTCCAGTCTTCCCAAACAATCCTCCCCCGGGAATACCCCACAGCGGATCTCTCCACGGGTGCACCCACAGCCCCCACACGAGCTCCCTTCCCAAACGGGACCCGCAGTAGCTGCAAACACAGAACTCCCCGAGCTGCAGCTGCAGAAACAGCCCCGCGCCGTAAAGACACTTCAAAAACCTCCGAAACGGGACATGTGAAAAACCCCGATTTACGGGGCCAGTGCCCCTCTGGAAAACACCCGAGCGGGCACAGGTGGCTGATAAAAGTGGACTTTAACAGCCACACTTGCAAAAGAAATTTATAAGAGCTAGCAAAGCTCGCAGCCTTTTAATTGCATGTCAAACACCGGCCTCCGAGAACTAAACCAGATTCCCCGCACGCTGTGCCAAGTGCTTCCAGATATTCCGCGTCTGGAGCGGATCCCGCTGCTACCAAGGGGTTAAAACTCAGCCTCGGGGGCCAGGGGAGCTTGAAGGCAATGCCACCAAGCCTGAAGGAAAGCAGGGAACGTTTCTGCCAGCTTTGTTCCAAATAAAAGGTTATTAAAACCAGCCCCAGTCGCTGTTAACGGGAACAGCCCGACAAGGAGACGTTTACAAAGCATCTGAACTTGTAAATAAATGGAATTAATACCCAGCAAATTCCTTTGATCCACGGGACACGAATTCCCTTTCCCTGCAAATCTGCTCGTTAGTAGTTCCACGTTCCACTTGTGCCACTCGCCAGCGAGTCCGAAGGGAAACACTTCGAGTCACAAAGAGCATCTCCAGCTTTTCCTCTGCCACGGGATTCCTGGGAACACCCCGGGAGAGGCTGGTGGGGAGCAGTGGCAGCACGAGGAGGACACCGAGGGAATTCTTCACTCGGAGGCAGGGGAGGCCCTGGAATGGATGTCCCAGAGCAGCTGTGGCTGCTCCATCCCTGGGAGCGCCCAAGGCCAGGTGGAGCACCCTGGGATGATGGAAGGCGTCACTGAACATGGAATGGGATGGCCCTGAAGGCCCCTTCCAACCCAGACCATCCCAGGGTTCCGGGATCCCTCTCAGCAGGGTGCTGGCAGATATTAATGTGAAATATTAATCCCCATGTCCCCGACATTTCACACACAGACCAAAGGCAGCGGCCTCACAGCTCCCCTGGAGCACCTGGAGATCAGGATCTGCCCTCGGGACCACGAGGCAGGGCAGGGCCAGGGGTTTCACACGGGAATGAGCCCCAGGAGCGGCCCCGAGCCACCCGTGGGCACCTCTGCAAACCACAACACGCTCACACCACCCACAGCCCGTCCACAGCATTCCTGGGGCACCTCTGGATCCACAGAGAGCCCGGGACGGGCAGGGAGGGGACACCTTGGGACTGCAGCACGAGGAGAGCCCTAGGCCTGGCCCATCCCACCTAGGCCAGACCTAAACCCCGCAGTGACCCCGCTGTTGTTGTTTTCCCACGCGGCGACAACAAATCCCGTCAGCCCTGGGGGCACGGAGGGGTGACCTGGGCACCCTCTGCCCTGGAGTCAGCCACAAACACCTGCAGGGAAACCAGCCAGGGGAGCAGCACGCCCTCGCTCGGGGCAGGCTTCTGCCGGCAGAACCCCACGGACCAAACCAGACAGGCGGAAAATCCATCCAAGGTTTTTCCGTGCTGTCACACCTCCCCGTCACCCGTTCCCAGCGAGGATGACGAGGCCGAGATGGATTTTCCGAGTTCTACTGGAATGTGGACGGAAAGGAACAACAGAGGCTGCAAAGAGGCAAAGCAGGAAAAGGGGAGAGGAAAAAGCTAATCTGGATTATGTGGGAAACAGGGGGGAAAAGGGACTGGAAAGAGGAAGAATCCAGGAGATGTGAACATTCATGGACACATCGGCCAATGGAGAAGGGGGCGTTGGTCCAGAGGGAAAATCAACAGGAGTAACAAGTTATCAGAACAAGAAATATCATGGATTCATGGAATGGGCTGGGTGGGAAAGGATCTTCAGGATCATCCTGTGCCACCCCTGCCATGGGCAGGGACACCTCCCACTATCCCAGCTGGATCCAAGTCCTGTCCAGCCTGGCCTTGGCCACTGCCAGGGATCCAGGGGCAGCCACAGCTGCTCTGGGAACTCCAGCTCAGCCTCTCCCCACCCTCCCAGTCAGGAATTCCTTCCCAACATCCCATCCAAGGTTCCAGGTCCTGTGCTCCATCCGTGGGTGTTCCCAAGCCCGGCTCCGACATCCCCAAAGCAGCCCAGGGGTAGAAACTGCTCTTCCCCAGAACTGTCCTTCCCCTGCTTAATCCAGGGCTTTCCACAGCTTTTGGAGAGGTTCTCTGAAGGAGAAGGCCACGATTGAGACATCCAGAGCTCAGTTCCCAGCAGGATTCCCAGGACAAGGCGCTGGGAATGTGACAATCCCAGGAAACCCCAAACACTCAGCGCTGCTCTGCCTGGAAGCTCTGACACCCCGTGCCAAGGGGGAACGTTTTCCCAACGGCTTCAGCACCGCTCTGAGAAGCTGAAAACATGGGAAAAAAAACCCCTGGAGCAGAAGATGGCCCAAGAAGAAAGCTCTGTTTGTTTTTAATGGGCAGACAAAGGGGAAAGCTGGCAGGGGCTGGGTGGGAATCAGTGGGAAAGCAGCTGGAAATGGAGTTTCACCTGCACAGGGAAGCACAACTCCCTCGGCTCCTGCATCCAGGGAGCAGCACCAACACCTCCAGGCACCTCCTGCTCCTCCTTCCTTACACACAGGAGCAGTTTCTGCCCCAAACCTCCCCCTGCCTCACCCACCCCAGACACAAGACCCCGAGCCAGCCTCACTCCTCGGCTTTCCCTCTTCCTTTTCCCAGCATCCTGCTTTAGTTTTTCCCTGCAAATGCTTCTCAAACTCTTCCCAAATCTGCCTGAGGCACGGGAAGGCTCCCTGCCCTCTGCTCCTGCTGCAGCACAGACTTGGAATGCCAGGGAAACTTCCTCCAGCCCAGCAGGATCATCCCCAACAGGCTGCTCCCACCCACCCATATCCTTTCTGAGTGTTTTGTTCCCTGAGTTTGGAAAGACTTGAGATGCCCAGAGGTACCCAGGAGGTGTCTGTGGAAGGTGTTGGGAACAGCAGGAATGGGAACACATCAGGACCCTCATTTCCTTCCCAGTCCTGCCAAGGAAGTGGTGGAGTCCCCATCCCTGGGGGATTTAAAGACACGGGTGTGGCACTTGGGGCCATGGGGCAGTGGTGGCCTGAGCAGTGCTGTCCCCAGTCCCTCTCCAGCTCTCCTGGAGCCCCTTTAGGCCCTGCCAGGGGCTCCCAGCTCTCCCTGGAGCCTTCCCTTCTCAGAATGGTCTGGGGAACATTCCCAGCTCTCCCAGCCTGGCTCCAGCCCTGGAGCAGCTCTGGGGCCTCCTCTGGGCTCTCTCCAGCAGCATTTGGGACAAGGGCTGGAGGGCCAGGAGGCAGGGAATGGCTTCCCAGTGGGAAAGGGGAGCTTGGGCTGGGATGTTGGGAAGGAATTGCTGTGTGTGAGGGTGGGGAGGGGCTGGGCTGGAATTGCCAGAGAATCCCTGGATCCCTGGCAGTGTCCAAGGCCAGGTTGGATAGAATTGGATCCACCTGGGATGGTGGGAGCTGTCCCTGCCCACGGCAGGAGGGGAAGGGGATGATGTCTGAATTCCCTTCCATCCCAGCCCATTCCCTGATTGCACAAAGCAGAGCTGCTGGTGCGTCTTCAGTTTTCATTCCCTACAGCACGAGGAGACTTTAACCCCTGTTTTCCACCCTAAAATAAGGCAACAACAAAACCAGAGGAATTACAAGTGGCAGTGCAACCATCAGGAATCCCATTCTCTCTCTGGAGTTCTACTGGATCTGGGATCCAACCCTTGGAGCCCAGAGCAGCCACTGGTGACGCTTCCACCCTCACCCTTCCATGACCCAGCACAGAGGACAAACCCATCCATGGCCAGGGTAAAACACCCCCTTACTTCCAGGCTTCAGCTCTCCCTCCCTCATCCCAGAGAAATCCTGGCTTCTCCCAGCAATCAGGCCTGGGAACAGTGGAACAGAGCCTTTATCAGCCCCCCTGATGAACCAAGAGGTGACAAACCAGAAGTGCTGAGCCCCACTGAGATGGCAGCGCATGGAGAGCCCAGATCGACACCGCCGGGGTGTCCCGGCCGTCCCCTCCCTGTCCCCACAGGAACCTGTGGGAAACAAAGCTGGGCTGGCCTGGAGGAACCGAGGGACAGGGAAGGAAAGCTGTTCTGAATTTGCCATCGAGGGGAATTAGAAGAAGATGTGGAGAGGCTTAAATGGCCTGAGCCTGTCAGCAGAACTCAGGGTTTTTGCAGGAAACCTCGGAGGGAAGGGAAGTTCCGGGAAGGGAAGGGAAGGGAAGTTCCGGGAAGGGAAGGGAAGTTCCGGGAAGTTCCGGGAAGTTCCGGGAAGGGAAGGGAAGGGAAGGGAAGGGAAGGGAAGGGAAGGGNGGAAGGGAAGGGCTGGGTTTGGGCTGCTGCGGGATCCCCTCGGCGGCCGCTGCAGCACCCGCTTGCAATTTGTCCCAGAGTGTGGCGGGAAGGGCAGGCAGCTCGGCCCCATTCCCTGAAAACCAACCACCATTCCCTGAGAACTCAGCTGGAACAACCCCAGCCCCCTGGCATTAACCCACTTTCATCTCATCAGCAGCCCCCCAACAGAGTGAATTCCCTCGGGATCTGTTCCCTTTCACGGGGATCACTCACAGCCCTGCAGCACCCAGGGCTGCACAAAGCTCCTGGGAATTCCATGGCAGCAGCATTCCCAAAAGACACCAATGCAGATTTTGGTGCATCTGGCACCCTGCTGCACGAGGTTTCATGTCCATCATTCCCAGGAAGGATCAAGCTGTGCTCACCTGGACAAAAAGCCCAAACCCGAGCCCAGGGGCTCTGTGGGGTGGGGGCGGCACACGGAGTTTGTGTCCCCAGGGTTTTGCCACATCCATCGAGAGTTTGGCAGCTCCAGGTGAGGACCTGGAGACCCTGAGCTGACTCTGAGCACCTTGGGACAGGGAAGGAGTCCTTGGCATGGGAATGGGATGGGATTTACGTCCCCTTCCCACCCAAACCATCCCATGGCTCCGTGACTGTGGGACACCAGGAATGCTCCCAAAACCCGCTCAGCTTCTCCTGCACATCTCCAGAGTGCCAGGGCAGGAGCAGTGCCCAGCTGGAGAGCACGGAGAGGTCAAACCACTCCACGTTACCAAAACCACCCGTGGGATTTCTGAGAGGAGAAATCCGGGAAAACCCAGTCCCCTTCAAGGTTTATTCAGCAGCTACACTACAACGAGCTGGGGAATTCATCCCCCTGGGCAGCAGCATCCTGATGGGAGCCATTCCCAGAGATTCCTGAGGTGATTCCATCCCCTCTCCTGACAGGGCTGTGCTGCCCAGAGCCCTGTGCTCCTCCACACCAAATCAGGCACAAAACTGAGTTTATTTGGGGTCTGCCCGAGCTGCCCCAGAGCTGGCACAGCCTCGGCGTCCTGGTGCTCCCGGCACAGCCGTCCTGGGAGCCACTTCCCAGCCCTGGAATGAAAACCAGGAGAAGCAGGAGCAGGAAAAATCACAGTGCCCAACCCAAAAACCACAGTCCAGGCTGAGTGAAAGGAGTTTAACAGCCCCTCTTTCCCAGCTGAAATCCCATAAACACAACAGCAACTCCTGACGGCTCAGCGGAAGGAGCATGGAGAGCTCCTGCCTCAACCTGGCACCTTCCCTTTGCCTTATTAATTATTAATTATTGATTATTAATTATATCACCGCGGTTGGAAGAGGTCCAAGGCCAGGTGGAAGTGCCCAAGGCCAGGCTGGATTTGGTTTGGAGCACCCTGGGATGCGGAAGGAGCAGAGAGGTCGGAACTGGATGATCCTGAAGGCCCTTTCCAACCCAACCCACTCCACGACTGGAAGACAAAGGATTGATTTCAAACACCTCTGGATTTCAGGACTTTTTAAAAGGTCTGAAAGGCAATCACACAAAAAGCTGGGCCAGAATTTGACTGCCCTGTGGTTAAACTTTGGATTTTCTGGTGCAGCCACGGCCAGAGAACGTGGATCCACCGCTGGGACCCCCCAGGCCCCACAGCCATTACTCACCCAGATGCTGAAATAAAAAAGGCCATGATTTAGCAGTTTCATTTCTGAGGTCATAAAAGGAACTGAGAGGGATCCCCGCTTATTAATAAAGTTCCTATGGAGTATAAATTTTCAATGCAGACTTAAAGGCACAGAATTCCTCTTAAACAAACAGCGAAACCTCCCCAGAACGCCAGGAAACGGCGAATAAAAAGCTCTTTTATGACAATAAGCACATTTGCACTCCAGCTCTGTGATGTGGGAGGGAGCAGGGGGAAAGTGCAAGGAAGGGCAGGGGATCAGAACCTGCTGAGATCTGCACAAAGCCCTCAGCACCTCCCCAGATGTGTCCTGGCCCTACAGCGTTCCCGGTGGCTCCGGCTGCTTTTCCCATCAAGGGCTGCCCCATCCATCCCAGCCCTGCCCAGCTCCCACGGCACCGAGGGATCACATTTAACCTCAAGCTCCTGGCCTGACATTCAGCTCCAGGAGCCACTTCAAAAACCCTTCCCAGTTCTCAGATCGTTCCCATCTCCTCCTACTCCTTTTTCCCCGTAGCTCTCGTCCCATCCCAGGACATCGCTGGTACCAGTGGGGGTCCCCAGGTGCCGGGCAGGGGATGGAGGATGGTGACAGACCCCACAAAAAGCCACCTCCTGGCTCTGGGATTTCTCACACCTCATCTCCAGAGCCCCAGCGAGCGAAGAAAACCCCGGAGGTTCCCAGCTTCAAAGGCTGGGCTTGATGATGTTGGCCGGATCCGGGGCTCGGTGACGGGAGCGGTGGCTCCGGCTCGGGGCAGACGCTCGGGGAGGCTTTGTCTCAGAAAGCTTCCAGATCAAACACGAGTGGCAGGCGATGAATCCCTGCCCGCTCAACACTCTTAAAATAACAGATTTTGGGGCCAAGGCTTAATGAAAAAATAGCAGGGTCTTCCAGAGCCGTCTGAGGTTTCCATCCAGCACGGAATACAAAAATCCTTTTACCGTTTTCCTCGAGTGGGTTCTCCGGGAGGTTGAACAAAAGGATGCTGAGGGCAGTGCCCAGCAGAATTCCCACTGTTCATCCAGCTCCTCCTCAGCAGGGAGGAAGGGGATGGGTGCAAACATTCCCAAATCCTGAGAGCATTTATTTAACCAATGGTTAAATAAAAGGAGAATATTTAAACCAGAGCCCTCTCAGTGAGGCCTCTCCTCTCCATCGTTTCTACAGTGGGACGCGGCATCCCACGGACTGTGGGAGCCTCTTCCCAAAATCCTGCGAGCCCAGCCCGTGGCTGCCCATCTCCCTTCCCATCCATCCAGCCCCAAGGATGCATTTCCTCTCCTAAGCCTTTAATACCCCAAGCAGACGAGCGGCAGGAGCGAAGATTAAGAAGGTCTCGTTCCTAAATTGGACCGGAGAATCAAATCCCTGCTCCCCAAACCTGCCCAGGAGCAGAAACCCCCATCCCATCATCCCCATCCCGCTGTGGAAATCCCCCCAGCCACCGCAGCGACCTTTCCAGGGGCTCTCCTGCTGCATCCCAGCCGGGAAAATTCCCTCCTTTTAATAACCAGCCTCATTTTGCCTTGTTAAGGCAAACCCCCGGAACGGGAAGCAGCGGGAAGTTCAGCTCCAAGGGCGCCTCTGGAAGTCCCAGGGCAGGATAAACCCCGGCCCCCACGGAGCAGGAGCTTCCAGAGGCTCCGGCTGAGCCCAGCCCACGTGGCAGGGACACAAATCCCAGGAGGGGCTCCGTGACCCTCTGGAGAGCAGGGAATGCCACCGGAGCGGTGACACCCGGCACGGGGACATTCTCTGCCTGGCACGTCGCGGGAAAGGCACCGGGACCCAGCCGGCCCCAAACGAGGCCAGAACAATTCCAGCTGCACTGCCCAGGCTTACCCAGAGCCCAGGAATGCCAGGGAGGAGGATAATCGGGAACACGACCCAAAGGGTGTTTTTGGAACGCTTTTCCGGGCCATCAGAAGGCCTCCGGGCAGCGTCTGGAGAGCGGGAAGTGTCCCTGTGTCCCCTGGAGCGTCGGGAAGCGCTGGCTCCTGTGGCTCTGGAAGGGGGGGGATGTGGTTGTGTTTAAACAGAGCCCAGGGAGGGCCAGGATTTCCCAAGGGAATCGCCACGAGGCGTGTCCCTGCAACCCCCAGCATTCCCAGGAATTCCCAGCCCCGAGCCCCTCGCGCTGCCCAGCTGGGTACAGCCACCTCCGGGGGCACGGTCTGGGGCGTGCAGCGGGTGCTGGGGCTGGCTCAGGGCTCCAGGGCTGGGATCCCTGCCCAGGGTGGGAGATGTTCCCACTGGAGGCCGGGAATCGGCCTCGCCTGGAGCTCCAGGATGGGATTGGAGCAGCAGCTCCTGGCCAAGGGGTTTGTCCTGGGCAGCCTCCAGAGCCAGAGGGCTCTGCTGCCCTTCCCATCCCTCATCCCCTTCCTGTCCCTCTTTCCCTTCCCATCCCTCATCCCCTCCTCATCCCTCATCTCCTTCCTGTCCCTCATTCCCTCCTCATTCCCTCCTCAACCTTCATTCCCTCGTCATTCTCTCCACACCCCTCATTCCCTCCTCACCCCCCATTCCCTTCCTCTGGATCCTGCACCCTCCTACCCCACCCCTGCACCCCTCAGGTGCTCCTGAGCTCACCCAGCAGCCTGGAGCTGCCCCACGTCCCCCCGCTGCGCTCCATAGGAATCCCAGGAATCCCAGACCCCCCAGCTCTCCGTCACCTGCGTAGTCCCACCACTGCCACCATCCCTCGGGAGAAATCCCCGAAGATCTCGCCAGGATGGAGCAGATGGAGAGGCCCAGAGCCAGCACAGCTGGGCAGGACAGGAGCTGCTGCTGCAAAATCCCAGCCTGGGATCCAACCTTGAAAGTGGAGCTTGCCAAGGAAAAAGGCTCCAGGTGCCCGAGTTCACCCCGCTTTTTTCCATGGATATCGTGGCGGAGCAGCAGGAAGGGCAGCTTGGGCACGAGGCAGACTTTTTTAGAAATGCAAATTTTCACTCAATCTTTCAGAAAATGCCCCGGTGGCACATTTCATCACCGATCCAGTGTGTCAAAAGCGAGTTTAAAATTAAAGAACAAGCGCCAGATGCTCAGGACTCCACACGGAGCCACTCCCGGGACTCCTGGGAAAGATCCACTTCCAATCCAGCTCCACTTGGAAGAGCCACCAGGAGCACCGAGCGACCACCCGAGGGAACTTCCACCCCTCCATAAACCCCGGGAACTCGGGGTTCAGCTGAAATCCAGACATCCCTCAAATCCTGCAGGACACAGCCGGCTGCTCCAAGCCTGGCTCCGGAGCCATCCCGGCATTTCCAGGGAATGAGCAGCTCTCAGCTCCAGCCCAACTCACTGGGGCAAGAACAAATAAAGCTCTCCCCCCACTGCTCAGCCACAGATTTGTCTCTCTCCAAGTCCAGCTGGAAGTTTCTAGAGTGGGAAAAGCCATTGGACAGCAGCAGCTCCATGGATCCAGGGGTTATTCCGGAACCTTGGCACAAGAGGCCACGGGAAATACTTGGAGGAGGCACTTGGGGTGATCCTCCAGTGGCTCTCCCTGATCCCTGAGCTGCAGGGATGGGGCGAGAGGCAAGGGAAGGGACCCAAACCCGGATCTGCATCCCGGATTTCACACACTGCTGGCTTTCCATGGAATTCATCCATGCCTGAGGAGCCCCGTCCTCCCCAGCTCACAGGCAGCACCGCATTCCCACAAAATCTGAGCAGCACCTCCATGCTCCCACCTGCTTTTGTTTCCCAGAGCAGCTGTGGCTGCCCCTGGATCCCTGGCAGTGCCCAAGGCCAGGCTGGACATTGGGGCTTGGAGCAGCCTGGGACAGTGGGAGGTGTCCCTGCCATGGATGGGGTGGGATGGGATCCTCTTTAATGTCCTTCCCAATCCATTCCCATCTCCAGGCTGATACTGGCTGCCAAGGAGGGAAAACGCCCTGACCCAGCCTCAGCTGGCACTGCCCAGAGGGGACACGACCCCCCCAGCTGCTGGCACGAGGATGAAACACCCCCTTCCCACCAGCCCAGCTGGAATTCCAACTGTTCCAATCCTCCTGGATCAACCTGTCCCAATCAATTCCCACTGGATCAACCTGTCCCAATTAATTCCTCCTGGATCAATCTGTCCCAATTCCTCCTGGATCAACCTGTCCAAACTCCCATTGGATCAATCTGTCCCAACTAATTCCCACTGGATCAACCTGTCCGAATTCATCCTGGATCAACCTGTCCCATTTCATCCCGGACCACTCTGTCCCAATTCCTCCTGGATCAACCTGTCCCAATTAATTCATCCTGGACCACTCTATCCCACCTCCCCCTGGATCGACCTGCCCAAACCCCACCTATCCAAGCCCAGCTCTGCCACTGCATCCCGGTGATTCCCATAAACAAACTCCTGCTTCTCCCGCCCCTCTGGAAAGGCAGCGCTGGCTCCTTTGGATCCACCCCTGGCTCCCGGCCGGGTTGGTTCTGGTCCCTCGCTCGCAGCAGCGCCATCCCCAGCGGCCTCCACATTCCAGCCTGGCAGCACATTCCAGCCTGGCAGCGAGATAACGAGGCCGGCCCGGATATCAGCACGTGTTAATGGGATGCAATTCGGGCCCGGCCAGCCCCGAGCTCAGAGCCCCGTAAAAACACCCCACCAAAAACCCAAACACACGCGCGGGTTCACGGGGCCAAAGTCCAAGCGGAGTTCAAAGCGCAGCTCCTCTCATCCGCTCCGGGCCGGGTAATTAAGAACAAGATTTGGAACGCGGCGAATTCCCTCCCGGGGAATTTAGGTAATAAAGCTCAGATTGGGATAAAACCCAGGAGGGGAGGAAGCAGAGAGAGCTCCTCGGCGGGACGGGGAGCGCTGGGACACCCCGGGAATGCCTCACCGAGTCCGCCCCAGGAGGGGCCGGGAGCTGCCCCGCTCCCGGGAGCGCGGCCGCGGCTCCGAGCGCTGCGGGCCGGACCCCGCTGATTATCACAAAACGAAACGCTCAGCCCCTGTCAGCGGCAGCCTCAGATTTGTAATGTTACAAAAACCCCATTTCCTCTCCCATTGTAGCGGGGCCTCCTCCGCTCCCGCTGGTGAAATCAAACAATTTTAAAGGAATTTATATGATCCCAATTTAAACCGAACGCGCGGAGCTGCCAATCGCAGCTCCCCGAGCCTCCGGGCCTCCCGCCAGCTCCGCTCCTTCCCAGAGCTCGGAGCCGCATCCCGGCCGGCACATCCAGGGAAAACGCCCGGCCGTGACACCGCACTGGTGATACTGGGAGGGGACAGCCTGCCCCGAGGGGACACGGAGTGACCCCACAGCCGGCAGCTCCAAAGCTCCAGCTGCTCCTCCTCCCCACCCAGGGAGCTGCGGGATGGACGCGGCACCACCTTGCTCCAGTTCCTGGATCCCTCCTGGAATCTTCCCAGGGGAAGTGGCAGGTGGAGCTCCCTCCTCAGTCCAAACATCGAGCCCAACCTGGAGATAACTCTGCTCCCACAAAGGGAAAAGGAAAACCCTCCTGAAGTCTGCACACCCCATAAATCAGCACATCGCTGCCATAAAACAGCAGGAAGGTGGGATTTGGAGAAGCTGGAAGGTGTAAAATTCCCTGTATCATCCACAGGGAAATTAAAGACAAGGGGCTCCAGGAGAGCTGGAGAGGGA
>VZRR01002893.1:57949-76017 GCA_013398015.1 Oreocharis arfaki
GAGGGTGGGGAGGGGCTGGGCTGGAATTGCCAGAGAATCCCTGGATCCCTGGCAGTGTCCAAGGCCAGGTTGGACATTGGGGCTTGGATTCAGCTGGGACAGTGGGAGCTGTCCCTGCCCAAGGATGGGCTGGGATGGGATAAACTTTAAGGTCCCTTCCATTCCATCCCAAACCATTCCACGATTCCATGAAAATCACACACGAGTTGCTCCCCAGCTCTGTCCCCCAGAGGATGAAGAACCAACTCCCCCTGTTATTTCCAGGGAATTTTAGTGACCCCTCATTCCAGGCTGGTCCCACTCGCTGCCCCCATTCCCGAATTGGGGCAGGGCAGGAGCAGCCAAGCCCCAGCACCCCCAGAGCCTGTCTGGGTGCTGCAGGTGGGAATATTGCCAGGAGGAGGAAGGGCTGGAATTGGTGAGGAAAACTCCAGGAGGAGCCACAGGATTCCCTAGGAGCAAGAGATGGAGAAGGAACGGAGCCCTGGGGGCAGGAGGGACGGGAAGAACGGGAGGAGCAGCGCTGGGGACTGGGGAGGGATGGAAACACAAAGCTACAGAACTTTCTCCAAACAGAACAGCAAAAAAGGGGCTTGAAATGATGGAAATGCCTCCAAATTGGTCACCTAAAACCCCTGGAAACGTGGCTGGACGTGCACATCCCTCCTCACCCATCACATCCATCCACACACAGCCAGGAGATTGGAATCCTCTCCTGGAATCCTGAGCACAGAACTGGAAGCTACCGGACAGCACCAGCACCCTGTGATGTGCCTAAAACTGATAAATGTCCTTCAGAGGATAAAAAAACCACTTAATTCAATGAAGTGTTCCCTGCATTCCCAGAGAGAAACGGAATTCCTGCTCCTTTCCAGCCACAGGGAGCACGGAAGGATCTTCCCGAAGCTCTGCCTGCCCCAAGGAACACAAGGAGCATTTTTATAGGGAATTCTGCTCCAGAAATCGCTGCCTCAGGTAAATCCAGCACCTGGAGCCCTCCCAGCCATCACCACTGGGCACATCTGGCTCCACATCTGGACTTGGGAGGGGTTTCTGCTCCGTCAGGCAGTTTGAGCTGAGTTTAAGGCTTTGCTGAGCCCTCAGGTGCCAGCTGGCCCCTCCCCACAGCTCCATCCCACCGGCGAAGGCTGGCTTGGCCTTCCCAAAAAACCAGGAAAGGCACATACAAAGGCACTGAAATACAGGGAATTAAATTAATTAATAAAATCCTCGAGTTAAGCTGTTTCAGAGAAAGGCTGGGGGTCATAAAACACCAAACTGAACTCTTCTCTGCCCAAAAACACAGCAGCAGAATCCCATCACTCCTGGAAAATTCCAGCCAAGCCCTTCCCATAAATCAGCACTTCCCAGGCATCCATCACCACCAGGGAAGGGTTTCACTGCCCTCAGCAGGTGACACCTCACTGCCACGGCTCCCAAATTCCAGCAGAGCAGCAAAGCCCTTCCCAGGAGCAATTTCAGAGCCTCTCTGAGCTTTGCTCCCCTGGCTGGGATGAGAGGAACTGAAATCCAAATATTCACCGGGAGAGGGAAAGGCAAATCCTGGTTTAAGGCACAGCCAGGGATGTTCAGCTCATCTTCTACAGAATCAACCACGGGAAAAGGCAAGGGAGCCACAAGCCTGGTTTAGCCGGGATTTAAAACCAGTTTAGGATATGAAATAAACTAAATTCAGTGCACAAACTCCTCCCTTTTTATCCCAAAACTGGGGAATCAAGCTGGTGTCTCCAGGTCTCCCATTAGCACCAATTCCCAGTGCAAGGAAGTGGAAAAAAAAGTGGAAAATGGAGTTATGAGAAATTCCACCCCCCAACTGCACCTCGGGACTGCCAAGAAACCACGGAAAAATCCAGCTGGGAGAAGCCAAAGACACAACAAACAGAACATCACCTCCCAGCGGCCTAAAACCCAGGATAAAACTCCAGCAGTACCCACGGAGAACCAACCATTCCTCACCCAGCAACAGAATTCCAAACTCAACCCAGCGCCGCGCCTTGGGAAGGCAGAACTTCCACACCTTCCGCAGGGCCGAACCCTCAATCCCCTCCCCAAAACACAGCCGAACCCCCAATCCCCTCCCCAAAACACAGCTGAACCCTTAATCCCCTCCCCAAAACACAGGCACTCCTGATGCCTTAAGTTTCAGCTTATATAATTTAAAATCCTGCACTGTCTAGAGCAGAACTCTGAAGTTTCTTGTAGTCTGTGAGCTGCTGCTCTCTCAGGCCACACAGACACAACAAACCCTCTCCAGGCCTGCCCTCCAAAGACACCCAGCCTGTCCTAGCCCCAAAATGTAAACCAACATCTTGGGAAGGGGGGGTAAACCTGGAGAAAATTACATCATTAACTGAAGCTTTAATTAGAGAATTAAACTTGATATGCAAATGGACCAAACCTATAAAAGTGTGAAGAACTCGTGACCTGGGGTCCATCTTGGGGCCCATCCTGGCAGCAGCCTCTGGCTCCCCAGGGTGTACCTTTGAAGGTCCTTCAAATAAATACCCACCTTTATTCCCTTCCTCCTGTCTAGCCTCTGTTGTTTAGGTGGCCTGATAAGGCATCACTCCCACCAAGCCCACCCCCAAAACACGGCCAAACCCCAAGCCCACCCTCAAATCCGGGCTCTCCCACCAAGCCCACCCCAAAACTGGGACTCTCCCACCAAGCCCACCCCCAAACTGGGACTCTCCCACCAAGCCCACCCCCAAACTGGGACTCTCCCACCAAGCCCACCCCCAAACTGGGACTCTCCCACCAAGCCCACCTGCTTCATGGCTGTCTCGCCGATCTTGTCCGAGTGCTTGCGGATGCTCTCCAGGAAGTCCTTGAGGTCGGACATGGAGAGCTCCTTGATCTCCTCGCGCAGCCGCGGGATGTTGTCCACCATGACCTTGCAGAAGCGGTAGTGGCTCACCTGGGGCAGGAACGTGTGCTCCAGGTGCTCCAGGGTCTTCAGCGCCGGGTAGTGCCTGGGGGGGCAGGAGAAGGGTCAGGAGCAGCCCCTCCCAACCCCGCTCCCTCCGGCATGGGGAGGGGCTGGAATGCACCCCACACAACGGCTCCGGGTGACCCCGGAATCACGGGATGCTGGCGCTGGGAGGGACCTCCAGGCCCGCCCCATCCCACGGGACACTCCTGCCAGCCTGGGATGGCAGCCCCCGGCAGGGAGATGAGATCCTGGGGGTGGGAATATCCCACAGATCCTGCACACCGATAAACCAGCGTCTAACTCATTAATGAGTTAATTAACGCCCAAGATCTGCTGCCAACATAGACCTTGTAAAGACCCTGGAGGTGCAAGCTCAGCTCTCTTTCCCTGGGGATTCCAGGATCTGATCCCACTTTTCCCCTCCTAAACTCCATCAAAACCACTTCCCACCCGAAGTACTTTTATTTAGATAGAGGGGAGAAAGTCTGGATCCAAATCCCAGATCAGGGATCCAACAGATCCCTGTTCTGCCAGCCCCTGCCTCCCCATCATCTGCTGGATCCATGACCTTCTCCATGTCGGAATAATTCATTTCTCCATCCCAAAATGAATACTTTATCCATTTAAAAATGCAGGAATCCCGTGGATAACGAATTCCTTTTTATTTCTGGCCAGGCCCAATTCAATCTGATCCTCTCTTTCTGCATGAAATCGAATTTCAGACGGGAAATTGAGCTGAGAAGTTCACTTGCCTCAAACACCCTCCCATCTCCTCTCTCTGGAAAGTGGGAATCCATAGGATTTGCCATTTCCTGGAATACAGAACCACCCCGAATGGTGATGCAAGATTCCAGACCATCCTCCTGTCCTGACCACACATCCGGCCAGAAGTGAAAGATCATTAAAAAGGAACCAAGCAGGAAGTGTTGGGAGGGTTTAATAACATAACAAAATAATATTATATAATAAATATTACATATTATGTAATAAAACCAACAGATTCATGACCAATAAATCTCCTGTCAGCCACTCTGAGGGGGAATTAAGGGAATTTCAGCTGACACACCCATGGATAACCCTGGGCACCAGCACTTCCACCTGGAATTCTGGGGGAGGAACAGTCTTTGGCCATAAAAACCACATGAACACCACTGGAAACCCCTGACATTCACATTCCATTCAGGATAATTCCTGCCTGAACTCCAGGGAATTATTTCAGTCCCACTCCCAAGGCCGATGGATCCACCCCAACCCAGGGGGTTTGAGCTGGGCAAGGAGTGACCAAGGATTTGTGCTCAAACCAAACCCCCTGGAGAGAACCTTGGGAATGCACAGGGAGCCAGGGATTCATCCAGAGGGAAAAACACCCACCAGGGGTTTGTATTTCGGGAATTCCTAGGTCCCATTCCTGACACAAACCCCTCGGAGCAGCTCCCAGAGGGGAGCTGAGCTCTGTCCCAGCTCCGTGTCCCCGGGAAGCTGAGAGGGAAAAGCAGGATTTTGGTAAAAAACGGGCTCAGAGGGGCCTTTTTGGGGTTTTTTCCTGTAAATAGCCAGCTCCTGCTGGGGAAGAGCTCTGTGGGGGTTTCTCAGGATGAACATTCCCAGTGAATTCATGAGTGCTCTCATGGAGCATCCAGGCCTGCAAGGAAGCTGGAGAGGAAATTTCCATTGGGAATTGTAGTGCCAGGACACAGGGAATGGCTTCCCACTGATGGAGAACAGGTGTGGATTAATATTGGGAAGGAATTCCTGGCTGGGAGGGTGGGGAGGGGCTGGGCTGGAATTGCCAGAGCAGCTGTGGCTGCCCCTGGATCCCTGGCAGTGCCCAAGGCCAGGCTGGACACTGGGGCTTGGATCCACCTGGGATAGTGGGAGCTGTGGAATTAGGTGATCTTCGGGGTCTCTTCCAACCCAAACCATTCCAAGATTTTATGATTCCATTTCTCACTGCTTGGAGACCACACAGAGCCAGGACCAGGTCACTAAAAGGGTCTGATCCCTCCAGAGCCCTGCAGGACCACGAGGGATCCCTGGAGCCAGAAATTCTGGGGTTCCTCAGCATCTTCCACACATCTCAGCCATGGAAGAAAAGCTTCTGCTGTCCCTCCCTTAATTTCAGGCCAATGGCAGAGAAATCCTCCCTCTCCACCCCGATCATTCCCCTGGGGTCGGCCCACGCTCCTTCCCCAGCTCCAGCCCACGGCCACGGATTCTCCATTTGGAAAATCCTGAGCTGGTTTATGAACATCCCCCAGTTCCTCCTGCCTGTGCAGTTAACTCCCCCAAATCCAACCCAAATTAATCCCAAACCCAACTCCACTGTCAGCACCAACCCCTGGATGCCATCCTGGAATGATCCAAGCAAGACCTGGAGCAGATAAAAAAACCATGGAATATCTTCTGCTGTGCCTGGTGAACGGAGCCATCAAATCCAGACAAAGAAAACTGGGAAAAAAACCAGCCAAGGCTCCCAATATTCCTTAAACGTGGCTCCAGCTTCCAGCTCGGATTTGTTTCTGAATGAACCAATCCCAACAAGGGAGGGAAAGGGATGCAATTCTGAGCAGCAGCCCCTGGAAACGCCATCCAAAGGGAGGGGATGGAGCAGCATGTGGATTCCCTGCAGGAATTCCCAGGGATCAGCCCCTGGCTGCTCCCAAAACCAGCCCCAGAACGCTTGGAGAACCCATCCCTGCCCCGGAGTGCCCCGGGAAGAGCCAGGAGCTCTGGGAACAGCTCAGGGAGCTCCCCAAAACCCCACAGCCAGCAGGGGAGGGACACATCCCCCATCCCATCCCTTATCCCAAACATCTGGCTGCTCCCAGCTGCTGCCACGCCGGATGGCAGGCACGGAGCAGGGATGGGGCTGCTTTTCCAGCCTGGCACCCCGCTGCAGCCACGTTTTCCCCCTCCCAGCAGCTGCTCCGTGCCCAGTTCGCCATCCCCAGGGCTCCAAAACCGCTCCGTGCTGCTCAGACAAACCAGGATTCCTGCCAGTATCCCAGATTTTCACCCCTCAGCATCCCAGCAGATGCAGGGTGGGGAATCTCCTGGATTTACGGCCCAGCATTCCCAAATTGTTGAAGAATTGTTTCTGCAGCAAAAGAGGTTTTCGGGTTCCTCCCCAAGTTCCACCATCCCGGTGTTCCCGGCTGCTTGGATTCCGCCCACATTCCCTGGGATCTCCCAGGTTCTACTGGGATTTGTATTATGGCCTTCAAGGAATAAAATTTAGCTGATAACAGGCATTGGCTGCGTGCACAACACCGAGCTTCCACGAAAGAACAAGGAACATCCACCTTAATTCCCAAAACCTGAGCCCGCTGCCATCCCAGTCCTCGGCTGTCCCAAGGGAGGCTGAGCAGGACCGTGAGGAAAACCACCCAAAACCCGCGAAATTCAACCTGGAAAGGCCAGTTCTGAACTGCTGAGAAGCTCCCTAAATTATCCAGCACCAAAGAATTCCCTGGACTCTTCCCATAAAACCCCAGCCGAGACCAGATTTACCTCTTGGATTTCATCTGCTCCCGCAGCTTGCTGTACATCTCCAGCACTGGGAAAAGAAGGAAAACACGGCTCTGAGACAGCAGCACACAGCAGGGAGGGGGGAATTCAAACAAACAGCTCCAGAGAGGAAGCAGGAAGTCGAGAATTCAACCGAAGAGCTCCAAAAACGAGGAACGAGGGGAGATTCCTCACCGGGAAGACACAGCGTGAGCTTATCGACCGTGGCCGAGATGTTCCTCTGCTGCAGCCGGCACTGCTTGAGCTCCTCCATGGCAAGGATCAGCTTGGGAGAACGGGAAGAGCTCTGTTAGGATGGGCAAACACCCGCGGTGCCCACCCCAAACCCTGCTCTGATAAGCAGCTCCCAGCCAGAGGCAGCAACTGCCCCGAATTCCCTGGATTTCAGCGGAGGGAGCAGCAGAACCAAAGGCACCGGACAGGCCTTGGAGCACGTCCCGGGGATTCCAAAACATTATTTCCCCTTCCCATCTGAGGCATCTCTTCCAAGTTTTCTGGTTCTCAAAGGCAGGACGTGGCCGCTCGCTCCCGGGGGATTCTCCTCACCCCAAAGCTAACGGGGATTTCTCAGGGCTCAGGCTCCGCCAGGAAATCCCAGGATGGGGACGAGGGGAAAGCAAGGACACAAGGCCAGGCTGGGCAGGGGATTCTCCTCACCCCGAGCTAACAGGGATTTCTCAGGGCTCAGGCTCCAAGAAAAAATCCTGGGGATGTGGAAAAGGGAAAAACAAGGATACAAGGCCAGGCTGGGCAGGGAATTCTCCTCATCCTGAGCTAATGGGGATTTCTCAGGGCTCAGGCTCCAGAGAAAAACCTGGGATGGGGACAAGGGAAAACCACGGATACAAAGCCAGCTTGGACAGGGAGTTTTCCTCATCCCAAGCCAACACGGATTTCTCAGGGCTCCAAGAGAAAAACCTGGGGATCTGGAAAAGGGAAAAAAGGGAATACAAGGCCAGGCTGGGCAGGGAATTCTCCTCATCCCAAAGCTAATGGGGATTTCTCAGGGCTCAGGCTCCATCAGGAAATCCTGGGATGGGGACAAGGGGAAAGCAAGGACACAAGGCCAGGCTGGGCAGGGAAATCTCACTATCCCAAAGTTAACAGGGATTTTTCAGAGCTCAGGCTCCAAAGGAAAAACGTGGGAATGTGGAAAAGGGAGAAACAAGGATACAAGGCCAGGCTGGACAGGGAATTCTCCTCATCCAAAAGCCAACAGGGATTTCTCAGGGCTCAGGCTCCACCAGGAAATCCTGGGGATGTGGGAAAGGGGAAAACAAGGACACACGGCCTGGTTGGATGGGAATTCTCCTTATCCTGAGCTAACAGGGATTTCTCAGAGCTCAGACTCCACCAGGAAATCCTGGGGATGTGGGAAAGGGAAAACCAAGGACACAGGGCCAGGCTGGACAGGGAATTCCCAGTATCCCAAGCCAAAAGGGATTTCTCAGGGCTCCAAGAGAAAACCCAGGGATGTGGGAAAGGGAAAACCAAGGACACAGGGCCAGGCTGAACGGGGCTGGAAGCAGCCTGGGACAGCAGAAGGTGTCCCTGCCATGGCAGGGGTGCCATAAATGGCCTTTCTGTCCCTCCCATCCCCATCCCAGCTGTAATTCCAGGACTGGATGCACCACTTACTTCCTTCCCTTCGTTCTGCAGCTTCCGGTTGGTGTCGGTCACTTGGTTCTGCGGGAATATTGGGAAGAACACAAAGCACATCCCATAAATCAGGACAGAGTTATTCCCACCCAAACAAACTGTCCATAAACACCATCCCTCCCCACGGCTCCCATCCCATGGAAAAGCTGTTTATTGCTGATTTAACAGCCGCTGCCACCCTGGGACAAATCCAGGGATTTTCCTCCTCACCACTGGAGAAAAGGGAAAGGCAGCGGGAGTTTGGAGGCCTGGAAGCCTCAAAATGCCGGAGTTTTCATGGATCCAGACTGGATTGTGATCCAAAGGCTGTTTCACCTGAGTGGGGGAGGAATTGACTCCCTTCTCCACCACCAAATAAATTCCACTGAGGTTTTAACTCCTTCATATCCCAGTGGGAAAGGATTCCTCACACCAGGAGCTTTCCCTAGAAATAATTACGTGTATTTATAGGAATCCCTATAAAACTTCCTTTGGGATCTTCATCTCCTCCTGGATCCCTGCTCCTGGCTGGTGTAAGAAGTTATTTTTACACCTGGGATAAAAAACTCCGTATATTTTCCTGGATTATCCCATCAAGCTGGGGCTCGGAGCTGGAAAATTTCCCACTTAGCAAACCTGAGGATTCCCTGGAGTGGGAAGAGCCCAGCCCTTCCCGGCCCCCACAAGAGAACAAAGGGGATTTTGGGGCTCCTCAGGATGGAAAATCAGGAGCTCTCCCATGATTTAGCCAACAGGAGGGAAGAGGACTTTGGGAATTCTCCCGAGTTCGGGCAGGAAAGGGCTGTAAACCCCGGGACAGCTGGAAAAACCAACGTGAACTTCCAAGCCAACATTCCCAACTCCAGATCTCCAGCAAAGCAGCAATTCCAAGGGAATTCCAGCAGGGCTGTCAGGGTTCAGGTGCCTCCCATCACTCCGAGGTTTCCATGCCATAAAAACCCCTTTTTTTCCCCCAGAATGTTCCCTCTGCAGCTCCCAGAGCTGGGAATGTTCCTCTCCAGGCTCGTCCCTGTGAGAGGTTCCTGGTTTGATCCCAGCTCTCCAGGCAGTGGGAGCTGCTGTGGGATTCCTGCCCCATTCCAGGAACTGATTCCTGCCTGTTTCCCGGAGTTCTGCTCGTTCCAGAAGCAGAACCTTTCCCAGAGCTTGGGAAACACCACGAGCTGGGACACAGAGCCCTCCAAGGACTTCCAGGAGTGTGAGATCTCACAAATCCACCCGAGAGCTTCGTTTCCTTGGGAATAATCATGGAAATGACGACTTTTTAATGAATTTCACCCCAGGGAAGGAACGGCCCCTGGGGCTCTCCCGTTCTCCAGCAGGATGTGGATGGAGCAGGAACAGGAGCAGGAGCAGAATCAGGAGCAGGAGCAGAAGCAGGAGCAGAATCAGGAGCAGGAGCAGCTCCAAGGGGGATTGGGAAGGTAAAAACCATCCTGGAGCACGAATCCAGCAGGGAGCAGCTGAGGGAGCTGGGAAGGGGCTGGAGCGTGTCCAGGGAAGAGAACGGGGCTGGGAAGGGTTTGGAGCACCAGGAAAAGCTGAGGGAGCTGGGAAAGGGGCTCAGCCTGGAGAAAAGGAGGATCCAGAGGGATCTTTTCCCTCTCTGGAATTCCCTAACAGGAGGGGGCAGCCCTCAGGCTCTGCTGCCAGGGAACAGGGACAGGAGGAGAGGGAACGGCCTCAGGCTGGGCCAGGGGAGGGGCAGGGTGAATATTTGGAATATTCTTCATGGAAAGGGCTGCCCAGCCCTGGAAGGGGCTGCCCAAAGAGGCTGTGGAGTCCCCATCCCTGGAAGGATTCAAATCTCTGTGGATGCAGCCCTTGGGGATGGGGTTTAGGGGGAACGTGGAGGTGGCTGGATTTGATGACCTTAAACACCTTCTCCAACCTGAACAATTCCACGATCCCACAATCTCCCTGCTTTTGGAGCTCACCAGGTCAGACAGAAGGGGAACTTTGGATTCACCCACACAGAATGGATCCAGGATCCGTTTTTCCCCCCCACTGGAAAAGACCCAGGGCAACCACGATTTTCCAGCTTCCCCCAGGAAGGTCTGTGGTGCTCCCAGGGGCGGAACCCTCAAACCCCAGCAGCCCCACACCAGCCACGCTGCTTTTTGAGCTTCCCAGGATGCAAGGAGAGGAGTTATCCACGATTTTCCCCCCACACCGCTTCCCTCCAGCATCTGCATCCCATCCCTCCCCCTCCTGCGGTAGCTGCAGCTCTCCTGGCTCGCTGCCCTCCCCAAAACCTGCTCATTTCCTTCATGATGTACGGAGCTTTTACGAGCGGCAGCCCGGCATCTCTCCCAAAGATTATTTGATTTGCTCGGATCCCGAAAATCCCACCAGGAAAAAGGAGTCCGTGTCGGGTAATTTAAAACCGCTCCTAAAACAAGGCCGGGGCCGGAGGAGTTTTCTGTGGAAATGACACAGCAATCCCGGCTCCAGGAAAAAGCAGGGACAGAGCGGATCCCCGCACGCTCCGGGTTTCCAGGGGATCAGGGGCTGTGTTTGGGTTTGTTCCCGAAGTCTCCGGGCCCGGATTAAAACAGGGATGATTGTTTACACAGACCCCGTGCAGCAAAGCTGGGCTTAGCAGGGCTGGGGATTTGCTAATCCAGGCCAGACATCCGGGGGGGAACAGACAGGTGGCACGGGAGGGATGGGGCAGCGGGAGCGCTCCAGGGATCCAAGGGATGGCCAAGCTGCTCCTTCATCCGCACACCCCGGGGGCTCACAGAGTCCTGTGGGATCCTTCCAGAGGGGAAAATGCTGGGAGAGAGGAGCAAAGGGAGCTGGAGAGGAATCCTGGGAATGGCCCCTGCTCTGGATCCATCCCTGTCCGTCCCAGTGACTTCCACTCCCGGGGGAAGGGACAGCGACCGGAGCCATCCTTCCTGTGGGAAACTCAGCAACTGCCAGGAACTGCTCCCAGGTCTCTTCCCGACGTATGAGGGAAAATTCCCTCCTGGAAAGGGCTGTCCAGGCCTGGCACAGCTGCCCAGGGCAGGGGAGGAGTCCCCATCCCTGAAGGATTTAAAGCCACAGATGTGGCACTTGGGGGACACGGGGCAGTGCTGGGGATGGTTGGACTCGATGGGCTCAGAGGGGTTTTCCAACCTAAATAATTCTGGGATTCTATGAAATTAAGAAGGAAGTATCTCTGGCTTATGCCTGACAGGTCAAAAAGCTCCAGAACTGAAAAGGACTTTGCAGGCACATCAGTTGAGATTCCTGGAGAGGGAAGGACAGCCCTGCCTGGGATGACACTGCATAAGGTGGGATGAAAATCCCTCAGGAATGACACAGCTGAATCAGAGAGTCATGGAACGGGTCGGGTTGGAAGCAACCTTAAAGTTCATCCCATTCCACCCCTGCCATGGGCAGGGACACCTCCCACTGTCCCAGGCTGCTCCAAGCCCCAGCCTGGCCTTGGACGCTTCCAGGGATCCAGGGGCAGCCACAGCTGCTCTGGCAATTCCAGCCCAGCCCCTCCCCACCCTCACACACAGCAATTCCTTCCCAACATCCCATCATTCTGTCCATGTATGTAATGGCAGGGGGGCTCCTTTGCTGGTCACAGAATCCCAAAATCATCATGCCTGGAAAAGATCGAGTCCAAACATCCCCAGCACTGCCAGGGCCACCACTGCCCCATGTCCCCAGGGGCCACATCCACAGGGCTCTGAAATCCCTCCAGGGATGGGGACACCCCCACCGCCCTGAGCAGCTGTGCCAGGGCTGGACACCCCTTTTAGCAGAGAAATTTTCCCAATATCCAACTTAAACCTCCCCTGGCCCAGCCTGGGGCCGTTCCCTCTCCTCCTGTCCCTGTTCCCTGGCAGCAGAGCCCGACCCCCCCCGGCTGCCCCCTCCTGTCAGGGACTTGTGCAGAGCCACAAGGTCCCCCCTGAGCCTCCTTTGCTCCAGGCTGAGCCCCTTTCCCAGCTCCCTCAGGAATTCTCCAGCCCCTTCCCAGCTCTGTTCCCTGCCCTGGACACGCTCCAGGCCCTCAGGGTCTCTCCAGAGCTGCCCCAGCCCTGGAGGTGCCCCAGCACAGGGACGGGCACTGCCCTGGCCCTGCTGCCACCCCGGTGCTGGCACAGCCCAGGGACCATCGGCCTCCTGCCCCCCTGGGCACCCCTGGGCTCGTGTCCACCCAACTCCTGCCCGAGGAGATCGAGTTCCCAACCCAGCGCTTGGTCTGCTTAGGGAAAAACGGGACAAAAGGTGCAGTGCTGAGGTTCTGATGGGCTCTGAGTCCGTTTGGGGCCACCCAGACGCATCCCGAGAGCCCCGGGGCCGCGCGACACACGAGCGAGAGAAGGTGACGCGTCCACGTCCTCCTAAAACAACCACGGGGCCGTTCCTGCCGAAACCAAATCCTCCAAAACAGCCCCGAGCCAGGGGCACACGAGAGAAGGGGCCGAGCAGGGAGGGCCCCGCTTTCATCGCTGCTTCCTCACGGGTTCAAAGCCCAGCTCTGCTGAGAAAAGCCCGAGATCAAATAGAGGATGAATGGCTGGAACCGACCCCACTCTCACCACTCGATCCACAGATGATTCCCGAGGGAAAGCCTCACAAAGAGGGCTCAAGGACTTTCTGGGGATGTTTTCGCCATGTGCTGTTTTATGGATCGCACAGGCCTGGAAATCAAGAGAGATCCTGAGGGGACAGGGATGGACTTCACAGTGAGCCACCAACAAAGGGGCTGCTGGCAGAATGGGAACCAGCTCCAAGCAAACAAACAATGTGGAATTCTTGGCTGGGAACAATGGCTTAAAAAAAAAAAAAAAAAAAAAAAGGGAGAAAAAGAGACTTATTTCATGGTAATTCAGATGGACTCATCCTGCAACAAATTGCTGGATGAATCCTTCTCAGGACATCCCTCAGGAAGGTGTTCCTGAGAGCAAACCCCTTTTTGGGATGGAGAGTTGGTCATGTGAAGTTAGAATCCTGCTGGGAAACGCCCCAGGTAGCTTTAAATCAATGAATAAACGTGTTAAAAGCAGCAGGCGGCACCCTGACTTCGAGTTCTTCCTTCTTTTCCAGAAAATTTGCTTTTTCTGAGAGGTTTTTCCCTCATGATTTAGAACTTCAGCTTTTCCAGTGCCCACGGAAGGGTCTCGCACACTCCTGGAACATCAGGAAGGTCCTTCCCAACAGGACAGGCGCCACCCAGCCAGAAAACCTCACAATTCCTGGCTCCTGGAGACAACCCACAACTTTCTGGGAGCCCCACTCACCAAGGGACTCTTCTGGGAGGGTTTTTGGATTTGCAGCCCAGGTCCCACCTTGTTCCTGCAGGAAGGGACGGCCCAGCCGCCTCTCCCTGCCCTGCGTGGAGTTGTGGAGGAAAACCAGGAAGGTTTTGACGCTGATGTGCTCCCCAAATCTGGAATATTTGTATTTGAAGGCACAGGAACCAAGCTTAAACCCCAAGCCCACCTGACCCCGATCACCTCCAACCTCCTGGTCCCTTTTCCTCCCCTGAAGCCTCTCCAGTTTCCTTCCCGCCCCTTTTCCACACTCTCATCCTACAAATGGCTTTTCCCACACATTACTGAACACGCTTTGCCAAGAACTGGGTAAATCCCACCTTTCCCTCATCTCCCTGCGCAGCTTTAAAGGCCACGAGACTTATTTTAGCTCAAGAAACTGGGACAAGGTCCACGAGGAAAAGCACTTTTCCTAATGAGAACAGGCTTAGCTTTAAGCTTTTTGATGCTTTTAAATGCACCACGCCGGTCCAGTTTGGCCAAACAATCGTCAAATTTTCAATGACCAACCCATTGCTCTGGGAAGAATTAAGATAAATATTTACATTTTCCTTTTTTTTTTTTTTTTTAAATAGAAACGTTGTGGAGAAAAAGGAGAAGAGATTCAGGCGGTCCCACAGAATCCCAGAGCGGCTGAGGCGGGGCCACCTCCTCCCTGCTCCGGTGGGGTCACCTAAAAAGAGCTGCCCAGGGCAGTGCCAGCCCAGGATCCCCCCTCACCTTGAGTTTCTGGGCTTCCCCCCGGACCTTGAGCAGCTCGGTGATGGAATCCACGAAGCCCTGGTAGTGGAAGTTGCACATCTTCTCGATCTCGCGGTCGTGGTTGCGGATCCGCGCCTCCAACTTCTCCATGAAGCGCCCGTGCTCCTCCCCGTCGTACACGGACCTGCAGGGACACGGCAGCGCTCAGCATTCCCGGCCCTGGCACTGCCAGGAACATCCCAAACCCGACCCCGAGAAAGCCCTCCTGGGATAAAGGGACAGGCCGCAAAACCTGGGGTTAAAAATGTTTCTGTTCCAAGTCTTCTTCTCCTTCTCCCACCAGTTTGGTGTCCCCTCAGAGACAAACCAGGCCTGAAACGTTCCTTTCCACCCTTCTTTTCCTTTTTCCAACACTCTGGTGTTCCCAGAGAGACCAGAACAGGCCAAACCAGGCCTGAAGTGTTTCTATTCCAACTTTTCTTTCCCTTTTCCACCATTCTGGTGTTCCCAGAGAGATAAACCAGGCCCAAAACATTTCCATTCCAACCCTTCTTTTCCTTTTTCCCCCCATTTGTTGTTCCCTCAGAGACCAGGCCCAAAATGTTTCTATTCCACCTTTTCTTTTCCTTTTCCACCGTTCTGGTCTTCCCAGAGAGGCAAACCAGGCCCGAAATGTTCCTTTCCACCCTTCTTTTCCTTTTCCCCCATTTGGTGTTCCTTCAGAGACCAGGATGGGCCAAGCCAGGCCTGAAGTGTTTCCATTCCAACTTTTCTTTTCCTCTTTCCACCATTCTGGTGTTCCCAGAGAGGCAAACCAGGCCTAAAATGTTTCCATTCCCACCTTTCTTTTCCTTTTCCCACCATTCTGGTGTTCCCAGACAGACCAGAACAGGCCAGGAGCACCTGAAACAAAGGTTTGTCTTTGTCTGAACCATCTCTGATCCCCCCATCCAGAAATTCCCCCTGGAGAAGCCTCTGGATGTTCTTTGGGCTCCGAGGGTAAAAGGGAAGATGGAAAACAGGATCTCCAGAGCTGCCAAAATCCCCTTCCCTCCACATCCCAAATTTTACCAGCAGTTTTAACCCTGCTGGTAAAAGACCACAGAGCTGCTGGGGACCCCTCAGTCCAAGTTATCCACACTCAGTAACTGAGAATGTTAAATCATGGAATCCCAGGATGGTTTGGATTCAAAGGGATCTGAAATCCCACCCCATCCATGGGCAGGGACATTTCCCACTATCCCAGGTGGATCCAAGCCCCAGTGTCCAGCCTGGCCTTGGGCACTGCCAGGGATCCAGGGATTCTCTGGCAATTCCAGCCCAGCCCCTCCCCACCCTCCCAGATGGGAATTCCTTCCCAACATCCCACCCATCCCTGCCCTCCTTCAGCTCAAAACCAAATATAAGGATGGAAGTTAAAACCCAATTTCTACCCCTCAAATGCTTCCCTCGGAAGCAGAGGGACCAGGTCACGCTCTGGGATCCCAGGGGTTGTTTTCCTGGGTTTTCACAGCTAATATGGATATTTTCAATGGATCGTGGCAATCCCACCCTTGGCCCTGCCTTTGGGACATTCTGTCTCCTAAACCTGAATTCCCTCCCAACCCAAGAGTTAAGTCTGGAGTGAGGTTTATGGATCTGAGCTTGTGTCAGATATTGAGGGCAAATTAGGGATAAAGTGAATTCCAGGCAGCTTTTAGAGAGAAAAGATGGGAATGACCAGAGAGAAAAAATGGGAATGACCAGAGAGAAAAGATGAGAATGACCAGAGAGAAAAGACGGGAATGACCAGAGAGAAAAGATGGGGATGACCAGCGAGAAAAGATGGGGATGACCAGAGAGAAAAGATGGGAATGACCAGAGAGAAAAGATGAGAATGACCAGAGAG
This sequence comes from Oreocharis arfaki, assembly GCA_013398015.1. NCBI lineage: Eukaryota > Metazoa > Chordata > Aves > Passeriformes > Paramythiidae > Oreocharis > Oreocharis arfaki. Next base: position 73,965 of record VZRR01002893.1, read on the forward strand.
AAAAGACGGGAATGACCAGAGAGAAAAGATGGGGATGACCAAAGAGAAAAGATGGGAATGACAGAGCTGACTGAGCTGTAAGAATAAAATATTTAAAAATTATTAATCACAGAAGCGAGGAGCAACACTCCAGAAGGAATCAGAGCTCCGGGAATCCAGCTGGACACAGGAAATCCTTTTCCCTGCTCACTGCTCCCTTTGCAGAATCCCATCCCTGCAACCCACAACGGCCTCCAAGAAACAGGGAAAAATACCAGAGCTAAAAGCTGGAGGAAACCTATTTAATTTTAATTCTCTCAGAGCTGCCCAGGCCGATTCAGTCCTGCAGGTTCAGTAAAACACTCTCAGTGGCAAAACAAAAACGCCACAATTGTAAAACCTCTTTAAACTCCGTGAGAAAGAGCCCAGACACCCAGAGCAGGTGATGGCGAGGGCATTGCCTTCTCCTGGTTGGTCTAAAGGTGGGAAAAAGAAGATAAAACCTCCTCAGATTCCCGGAGAGGCACTGCTGGAGCGATGCTGGTGGATTTTCCTTCCAGTTTCATGGAATTCTGGCCGGAGAAATGTGAAATTTGGAGCCCGAGTGCCACCTAGCGCTGCACGGCCTCTTAGCAGGGTCTCACCAAACTCATTCCAAAGGATTCTCAGCTCCAAGATGAGAATTCCCATCAAAAAGAAAGGTGGATAAGTTGTGTTGGGATAAATTAAAACAATAACGAACCCCACGGCAGCAATGAGGTGTTTGTGTGAACAGGAAAATTTGGGATTCACAGCTGACAGTGAGGGGGAAAATCCTCAAAATTTATTAAAATGTCCAGGAAAAATTCCCTGTGGAGGTGGCAAAGCTCAGATATAAAGGTCTGGTGAGTAAAACCCCTTCGTTATTAGAAATTCTGCTATTTTATTCTTTTTTAGCCCAACTTTAGTGTGGAAAAAATAAAGTTTGGTGTCAGGCAGGAAGGAAACACCAGCCCTGAACAGGCCCTGGCCCTTCCTTCTGAGCTCTCCTGATCCTCCAGGATCCTCATCCAAGGAAAAACCAGGCCCTGGCCCTTCCTTCTGAGCTCTCCTGCTCTTCCACGATCCTTTTCCCAGGAAAAACCAACCCTGGCCCTTCCTTCTGAGCTCTCCTGATCCTCCAGGATCCCTTTCCAAGATAAAAACACTCCTGGCCCTTCCCCTCTGAGCCCTGCTGCTCATCCTGGATCATTTTCCATGAAAAACCAGCCGTGGACTTCCCTTCTGAGCTTTCCTGAACCTCCAGGATCCTCATCCAAAGAAAAACCAGGCCCTGGCCCTTCCTTCTGAGCTCTCCTGATCCTCCAGGATCCCTTTCCAAGATAAAAACAGTCCTGGCCCTTCCCCTCTGAGCTCTCCTGCTCATCCTGGATCCCTTTCCCAGGCAGACCCAGCCTCCTGCACCTCCATCTCCCTCCAAAACACGAGGGAACAGGGAGCAGCCAGGCCAGCCCCAGATCCAAGCGCTCCGAAGCTGCAGGACGGACATTCCAGCATTTTGGGATGGTTCTGGCTCTGGAACACCCTCCCCCGGGACAGCCCCGTGCTGACTCTCAACTCAAACCACGTCAAACACTCGATTTGACGGTGCAAAGAACAAACCTCTCCCCTTCAGCGCCTCCAAACACCCCAAATTCCGCCATCACCGCCTTCCACGCTGCTTCTCACCCTGGTTCCAGCATGGATCCAACCTCCTCAGCTGACACCAGCCTGGGAAAACCCTCCCGGCGATCCCAAATCCCGGCCGCAGGAGCAGCGTCACCCAGCCGGCACCGCCGGGGCTCCCCAGACCCGCTCCCCGAGCACCTCCCCTGGGCGTCCCTCCCTTCCCAGATTTCCCACACCTGGGACATTCCCTCTGGCTGCCCCCAAACCTTCGGGATCCCCCGGCCTCCCTCTGGATCTCCAGCTGCCCCACTCGCACTCCCCGTGCACACCCCCCCTGCCCCGGGCACATCTCCCCTGGGATGAACGCCAAGCCCGGCCTGCAGCTGCACGGAATTCTCCGGGAGCGATGCCTGGAGTTTTAACTTTT